>JAUCNG010372817.1:0-11471 GCA_032353305.1 Cephalothrix spiralis
GGGTTTTTTCAAATCCCGTCTCCGTCTCCCGAACTAAAATTCTCAATATCCCGCATCCGTAAGCGATTTAAGGGCTTGTCCCGCTTCCGTTCTGACCCCTTCACCCCCCCCCCTATAACTCAGTAAATACAGATAAATTTTATTTTACACTTCATGGTCCAGTTTCTGGAAATGAGCCATATCCGGAGAATGTCCTCAGTTAGATAGAACTTATTTATTTTTCGTAACTACCAAAATAGTGCCGAACTATAAAAAAGCTTAAAAATCATTAATATCAATTTCTCTAGCCAGATTTCATTTCGAAGAAAAAAATGTTGAAGGTCTTAAAACAACTATAGTCGATGGCTGACGTCAGAAATTTAATACATATGGGTATGTCAAAATCAACGATTGTACGCATAAATTCAATTCGAGCCAATGAACAATGAAAATTGGAATGGATGATATAGTTATTATAAATTTGACAGCTTGAACTGGTGACCGTTTCGTTGCGACAGTGGTCTATGGCATGCGCCAAAAACAATTAATTGAATTTATGTAAATTCAGACCAAAATTTAATGTTTAAAAAAAGTTGCCCTACACATTTGATCAGAGACTTGAGTACGTGATTGCAGTTCTGTTTTTGGTAAACATGCAGTTGCAAGCAGAAGCTCAATATGTGCCCTACACATAAAAAAAAAGTTAATAGGGCTGCAATATCTAGAGTTCACTATCTGATCAAGTTATATTAATGTTTATTTGACAATCATTTTGTATTCCCTTTAAATTATCAAGTACATGTATAGGTAATCATTTTGAAAAAAGAGTATATAAGTGGAACCACATAAATTATATGTTTTTTAATAAAAGTCATTATCTTACTTATCAATTGGCTTATATGATATTTCCTTACAGATATAGAGACTGGTGGAAACGTTGTCTTTGTTGAAAATAATTGAGCCTCACAGGAAAAAGACTTCCAAGATATTTTTTTTGCCTGGAAAGTTTGACACTTTAGTTATTACGTAGAGACTTATTGTTGCATAGAATATAATATCTTTGAATAGATAACTGCCTCTGAGGTATCAAGTTTTGCTCCAATGATAGGCGTTTATGATCTCATTACTGTATGTTTCATTCTATATACCCTTCAAGTTTGGCTTTATATACAATGTCTGCCCTTTAAGTATGATCAATTTTAAATTTTAAAGCTAAATTTAAAAACATGCACATGCACAAATTACTAATGTATTAGTTATAGTGCCATTCTATCAGTTTCAGAATTGTCAACTGCCAAGAAATGGCCAAGAACTATAATTTTGAACTCCATAAAGGGGAAGGGAACCATTGTAATTATTATCAATCAGATCCTGCAGGCTGCAGATATTATGCCCCTTTAAACAGAAGACAGCTTCTGCAAAAATTGCAACTTTTTCTTAGTTTGAAATATTTTTTGAAGTTCAAAGTTTTTTCAATAGGTGGCTAATATTGTAGGTTAAAATCAATTCTAGACCAAATAAGTTCCGAGGTTTTTGAGTTCGATTGCTCTCAAAAACACGGCTAATTCCACATGTTTGACTATTAATGAGACACACTTTATACGAAGTATTTAGGTGCAATGAAAATAAGATAATGAAGAAATTGTTTAAGCTTTATGACTTGAATTATAGTTAAAAATGAGTTATGATCGGTTTGGAGGTTTGTAAAGGGTAAAACTCAACACGCAAAGTTTATTTTTCAAATAACCTATTAAATGTTATACTGGACTTTAAAAAAGTCGAGAAAAGTTTCTTCCTTGGTAAAAAAAAATTTAAATAAAGGCACAGAATGAACGCTATAACTGGCTTTGAGAACTGCGTGAAATTAATGGTTCCTAGGGCCCCTAGATATAAACTAATGTGGCTACTAACTGAACGTATATTGAGCTTCGGTAATATGTCAAATATTTGTCCTCTCCTAGTCTCCTGTGCCTACAATGTTTTCTATAATAACTATTATATTTGATGTTAATATTGCATAACAGTCAGCCATTTTTATTGTTTTTAAATCGTTTCAAAATAGATCGAAATTTTTTCCCCCGTTGTTTAAAACATCTTTACGATAGTATTGAACTGTTATTCCACGCCCTCGTGGAATCCCTCTTGAATCCTGCAGAGTGAAGTAATTGTATAGTATTATATGCCGTGATTCTGAATAATTCTGATATGCAACAGTCAGCTCTTGGCTCTTCTGAATTTCTTCAAAATGAATGAAAATGATATTTGACCCGTCTGTTATAATAATAGAACTTTATTCGCAAAGAAATTGCAATACAAATATATATACAAGCACAGATATTAGTTGTTATACCACTCGTTTTCGTGTTCCTCGGCTCACGCCTGTTCGTTAAATAACTCATTTTTTATGCCACGAAAACTCGCGAGGAGATGCAAACTAAGTTGAACAACTTGTGTTATAATCTTTTTGCTATCATATGTATATTATTTTTATAAATGAGGCGATAAAATATTTGTTGAATTGAATCGTGAAATTAAACTGTATAATAGCTCTCTTTAATTTTTTCTTCAGAATTGACTACAATTTTAAATGGAGCAATTTAGAATCCAAAGCAATAACCCTCCTCGAGACCTGACGAGACCAACATTAAACCAAGGTGAGAAGGTAATTTTAAGGTAACGGATATTAATGTTCCTGTGTTCAAAAAAGTGGAAACGTTTATCATACAAATTTATTTTGGTCGGTGAGAAAATAAATACCCAATCATTTTGCTATAAAATTATTTTCCAGGTTTATTTTATGGCCATTAATTCCTGAAATGGCCGAAGTGTGTTTGCCTCGCAAGATCAAAATTCCTGACTGAGTTCATCAAAAGGAATTTGCTTTTTTGAACGGTCATTTTCTTGAGAATCATTTCAGTAACTGTCGCCTAGTTTATCCCTATTGTTGCGCCATTCAAAAGCCGTGATATAAGGTCATTATGACATTCTTCAACACAAAACTACAACTTTGCGCCATCTGCGCCTGAAAACAGTGATTTAAAGAACCTTTGTTGCTTATTTTGTATCTATTAAATTGCCTGCTGGGATATGTCATTTTTTGAATAACTAATTACCCCCCTTTTCCAAAATGCCCATGACTTGAAATCGGTGTTGCGGTTACTTCAATTACTTAAGTATACCTTACATAATGAAAAAGAATTTAGAGGTGACAGAAATTGTTGCTTGTGCCTTTAGGCCACCTTTATTGTAGGAGAGGCAATAGCTAATTTAAAAACAAAATATTACAAAACGTATTCTTAGTTTTCTAACCGAAGTAACTATATACCTTCGTATAACCTCCGGAAATTGAAAAGACACGTTTTTATATTCAAAATTGTTCATATGGAAGATTTAAAGAATACTGTTTTTATGCCATTTTAAAAAAAAGGTGTGGCATGGATTACAATCTTCTAGTTTTATTTCTATAGCTCCTAGGCGACCAAATTCGACTTACATAAATTTAACAGGATTTATATCTAGGACTATAGTTTGCTAAAGAAGCCAATAATTCTCGAAAGATGATCACGAGCCGCGATTAGATTACTTCTCAAAATGAGGGGGAAAATGAGTTTTTGTCTATTACACTAATCTAGGTCGCGATTTTGATGTCTTGTTCTGCATGTTTATCGAGAAATTTGACATTTTATGTTGAGTTTTTTAATTGTGATAAAAAGTCAAATTCAATTTATAGATATAAACAATCGGTGTCCTATTTATGTAAGTCAAATATGGACGCATTCGTATAATTTTTCTGAAGCCTATATTTCTAAAAAGCGCCAAACAAACATCAGAAAGAAAATGTATGGTCAATGGTGAGATATATAGAGCATATACTTATAGTATGGCACCTTTTTAAAATTTAAAAAGAGGCGTCCTAGCTGCACCTTATTTTTGTACGGTAGGAATTATTATTTGTTCATGTAGTTTAAACGCTTTTAATACTATGGTTAATGTGTTATTGTCAATTAAATAGGAAATTTATAAATTTAATGTCGGTTTTTATGGCATTTTTATAAGCAAAATCACGCCTTTATAATCTATTTGATGAGAATTTAATTTGTATTTTTCCTATTTTATAGAAATGATCTCTCATAATTGATGAATGCCTACACATGTGTACAGTCACTTGAAGAAATTGGGTTTGGCTGAATTTGTTAAATTCCGGATATCAAAATTTCTTGGAGGAAGCGTTTTGATGAAGCTATCGGTATGTATGCGTAAAAGAAGGCAAACATATAATGAAATTCACAAAAAATTATCTCAGGATATCCTAAAAGACGTGTTCAATTTTAGTCTTAAAATCGCCTACACTGTCTAGAAATTTTTTTGAATGAAATTCCAGAAAATAGTTCGGTTTCTGAATTATGAGTCAAAGCTTGCAGATACAAATTTCTGATACTCCAGGAAAAATAAGAAGTACAATTTTATGCTTCCAGCAAATGTCATAAGTATTTAAGAAACCGAGTTGAACCATGCTGCTTAATAATTTGTTAGGTATTCAGATTTCTCTGATACTTGGTTCTGAATGTATTTGGACAAATTGCCTGATGAATTTGGTCCCTTTATCTGCATGAATATCGTGTTCGTGGTCATTATTTCTATGGGACAGTATCTCAGAAATTGAATAGGAAGATTACATGCTGATTTATTATTACATAATTTTTTGGATTGAATTTCTGCACATTAAATAGCACCTCGGGCAGCTGCATTAAACTGCATACCCTCCCCCAAATGATAAAGGGGTTAACAATACAGTGTGAACAATGGAGGTCACGGGGGTACGCTCAATTGGAAAGAATTTGGCATCAAGAAATGCAAATGCTAAAAATTGAATGAACATTTCTCGTATGGTGTTAGTAGAGGTATATCATGTTTTATTCCGTGTACCTTATAGGAAAAATAATAAAAGTTCTGGCGATTATACAATTTTTTAAAGTTTTAGAACAGAATGTGGATTTTTTCAAAATTGGATTATATTTTTTGGATATATTGCAAAAAAATACATTGCACGGCTTTGTGTTTAATTTCTTTGTTTATCTTTCACAGAAATGGAGCTCAACTCAACCATATACACGGTAAGTTCTCTTTTTCATGTGCATACATGTAATTGTATTCGAGTCGCAGTCGCATTTGTCTTTATTGATTATAAATGGTGCCATTTAATAACAATTCATATGCCCTTGCTATAAAATTTTTTATATAAATTGTCATTCGGGTAATATACAGTCCATACTGCATGGGTCACGTGCCATAAAAAGTAACTTTCAATGTTGCACTTGTGCTGTAACTCTTTTATGGCACTCTACTGATGCTCTTTAATATATTACATATATATGGAATAATTTTTATCCTCTTTATGAGTACATTCTTTGTTTTCTTTCGTAGCTTTATTTGTGCTTTAATATCGGCTTTTAGATTAGCAATCAATATTTTCTTTGGTCACCTACATGAAGGCTAATTTAGTCCTTTCCCATAGATTTATGTCATTCATCTTCATGAAAAGATTAGGTCAGAAACCAGCTTTATATATGCTTTTGCAGCCTTATTTATATCTTCAATATCGGCTTTCCACTGTTTCCAGCTTATGGCTTATGTTAGCTAATCAATGTTTTGTAAGGTCAGCTAGGCTAATTTAGCCATTTTCTATACAGATAGCATTAATCTATCAAAAATCGTAGTACGTTTCTTGTAAGCTAAACCCAATAATCAATTCATTGATTCGGGGGCGATTTACTACGCGTAGATTCTTGGAGACATTTATGATAAAAAGGTGAAGGTCACTTGGGGGAGGATGATTACTGAATCACCAACTGAATCATCCCTTACATGTTTATTCTGCAACCATTCTTCTTATCTTATAACTTACAAAACGACAAGTTTAAATAATAATTTCTAATAATTTATTGTCAGAATAAAAGTAGTAATTTCATTCGCTTCTTTTTGTTTTCATTCACATGAAAATGGCGTTCTTATGAATGAGATAGTTGCATTAAATATTAATGAAGTCCTGCATTGAGGTGCTAGCTGTGAGAGAAGCATAATTTCATGAATAACTGGGAACTTGTATTTCTTGTGGTTCCAGTACGATGACAAAAAACAAAAAGTTATTACATTTGAATCGATTTAAATTCATTTTTAACATCCTTCCTATTACAAAACATTGTTGAAAAAATGAATTTATTTTTCACATCCTACCTATTACAAAACATTGTTGAAACAATTGAAGTCATAGCCCAATTTCTCAAGGTTGTAGAAATAATTTTTCCCATTTCCTATACATGTATTGGAATAATAGCAAATTATGGGCCTAGATATACAGTTGCTTTGGCCAGGCTTTAATGTCAGTAATGTGCTTTGGTCTTGGAGCTTTTTATTTGGGCTTATCAATTTTGTGCTGAAGATGGTCAAATATGGTTTTATCGCTTTGCTTAGTTTGCATGCTTAAAAATATGCTTGATATATTAGTGTGTCATTTGGTTTCATAAAAAAAGTTATGAATTCATTTTTCACATCCTTCGTATTACAAAACGGTGTTAAAAAAAATTAAAGTCTTAGTCAAATTTCTCAAGGTTGTAGAAATATTATCTATCATTTCCTATATCAAAGTAATGACTTAGTAGATTTAGCAAGCTATGTGCCTCTGGTATAGACAGTTGCTGTGTCCAGGCTTTTAGGGCTAGCCTTATGTGCTTTTGGCTTGGAGCTTTTATTTTGGTCTTTGCAATTTTATAATTTTAGGCTGAAGATAGTCAAATCTGGTTTTATCGCTTTGCTTGGTCTGCTTAAAAATATGCTTGATATACTAGTGTGTCATTTGCTTTTGTAAAAACCGGTGCAAACATATTATATGTATGTAATTAACATCTTACATATATAATTTAAAATTATATTGTTTTATCTATAATCTTCTTTTTGACTCATGAACTTTCAAAATGAATATTGCTTTGGCTTTTTATTAGTTATTAGCAAAAATAGAACCTTATGAAATTTTTTTGTTCATCATCTTAGTACTTAGAATAGAATAGAAGAGAAGATTAGAATATTCTATAGTACTTATTATGTTTAATATTAAGTGAAATACCGATGATCAGTGAATTCCTATCCACTATTTTCTCAAAACCACTATTCCTCATAACCTTTTTAACTCTTTGAGCAGGGATAAAAGGTTTGTACCATTATGAAGGTTATGATTTTTAATTTTAGGCAAATAGCAAAAAATGAATTTTTGGAAATGTCAAAGCGACTTTTTGACTCCGGTCACAAATATTCTTATGCTCTACTTATCGATCATATCTGATCTCTGACTTATATTATGAAGAGTAAAAATGTCACTTGCAAGCCTTAAAAAACTGAAAATTTTATATTGGCCTTTCTCTAAACAAAGGTTTAATAATTATTCATGACACTCATTTGAATACAAATTAACACGTTTGCTATTTGATCCTTTTTCTTAATCAGAAAATCAATTCTGAAATAATTTGAGATTCATTTAATCCCCAATGATAGTCTAATTATTATCTTGCAGTTTTTCCTGGAATTGAAAAAATAGCGTTTCTTGGAATTCGTTATCCAGGGTCATAGTTTACAAGGTCAGAGGTTGTCATATTAACCTAAAAAAATAACCTTTTTATGTAGGACGTCCAATAGGCATTATGTTCTAAGAAGGCTTTTAACTTTCATTTTTAAAGATTTTAACATAAAATTCCTGGTTTATTTTCTAGTTTCTCCGTTAGCGTCCCTGACCCTTGGTCACATATTTTTAAGGTAACAGTTTAGAGACCCAAAAAACAAACAATGTAGCTCTTTTATGTTTTAAAGATAAACATAACAAAGTAAATATACATGTTTATCCTGAAAGGAAACTTCCTATGCTTTTTTTAATATATGTGACTTTCATAAACTTCATTCAATTGGTTCAGATGATGTTTTATTTTTAATACATATTGAAAAAAATTTATTGCAAATAAACAATGCAACCTTCCCTTTTTGGTGAGTGAATAAATATTCTTATCAAAAAATTATGTTTTGAAAATATCTTAATTATTTCGAATACTTTCCAATCCTCCAAAGAAAGAAAATTAGGAAAAATGCAAAAATTATTACTTTGCAATTAACAGTGATTAATGGGTTATACTGAGTTTTGATTATCACGAAAACGTTTTTCGCTATCTCTTTCAGTATTACCTGTGTTCCCAATCCCATCGATAATATTCTTTTGAAATTAAGTTTTTTGTTGCAAATCATTTTTGAATTAATATTTACATACCGGTAACGAATTATTAATGTGTAAGCGTTTCTGATAGTTCTAATTCAAATACATATTTTTATTTATTTAGTGATTTTCCAAGCTTTTGATATTTCATTCATTTTTTGGGGGAAAAAATGCATTTCTGTTTTCTTGAATAAAAACGCAAAATTCTGCTCTCTGATTATACTAGGGCAGCTAAAAATATATAATTGTATTTATTTAGGTGTTTATACCATACTCATTATTTTCATTAAGGATTTATTTTTTGGTCGAAATATAGTTTTTATTTGAAAAAAATATACTTTCTGGAAATTATTTGATAATTCTAAAAAATGCATATTTTTATTTATTTTAGCGATTTCCCAAGATTTTATGTTTTCATTTATTCATTTCTAAGGAAAAATAATATTTCTGGTATTTTGCATAATAAATAAGTGCAAAATTCTGCATACTATATTTAAGCAGCTTAGATTAAATAAAAATTTAATCGTATTTATTTAGGTGTTTTGCCATGCCTCATTATTTTCATTACATTCACAGTTACATTAAGAACCTTTTTGAAAATTTATCTTTTGATAGAAATTTATTTTTTTATGAAAAAGTGTAATTTCTGAACATTATTTAGAATTTTTTCTGATCATTAAGCTGATCATTAGATCATATCTGCTCATTATTTCCTTAAGAGCCAGATGGCATTGTACTGGTGGGCATGGTGGGAGGGTATCATTGCATTTAATGCATACGACAAAAAGACCATGAATTTCATTGACCGCATCGCGGGTCAAATTCTGGTTAAAAAATGATGCAGTCTCGTAATCCTGTAACGGGATTATTCATAGCCGTATGGCATCTTTCGTTTTCATTGCAAATCTTTTTATGGCATGTAAATTCAGTCATCGATCATGACGTGATTCAGTGAACCATTTTTTATCAATGAAGTATTTTGCCCAAGAGCTATGTAAGTTTTAAATCCCTATCTTCGAGGTACTATTAAATAGGCAATTTTGAAAACGAGGAAAAATTCGCAGATATTTAGCAGGCGTTTAATCCTGTTTAAAAACACAACTGAAAAAATAATATCCGAACGGTTGATTGGTTTTTATGAGAGTTTCGTCTTCGTAACGGCTTCGTAATTTTTGCACTTATTTACACCCACTATGCATGTCAAATCGAAAGACCGAGGTTTCCGCTAGAGTAGAGCAGGCTTCGGATTTTTTAAACATAAATTTTCTCTTAAACTGAAATATTTTTAAATATTGAGACCCATATTGAGGCTTACCTTTTAGGGTCTCTTAACCCCTCGCCGCGAGGGTTTTAAGATGCAGTCAAAAGGCGCATTATATCAGTCTCAATTGGCCATGTTAGACTGGTTTCCTTCCTCTAATATGGCATCAAAAATTATAGTTATTTGGTTTTTTTTATAGTACTTTTAAAGATGATGGAAGTGTATCCAATAGATCTAATTTAGCATTACTCTTTAGCCAGTATATTTGATGACTACATTGTTATTTGATAATCTATTGTTTTAATGTTATTGTTTACGATTCACTTCTACATTAAGGAGCCCGCAATTAGGTAAGCTCTAAGGTTTTGACATTATTAAAAGCAGCGTTTTTTCTACTATTTCAAGCTGTGGTCAAGATTTTCTTCAAAATCATTGTTTTTCTTTAAAATAATTACCAAAACTTGACCACACGGCACCATGAATTGAATAAATTTCGAATTTTTTTCATAGTGTTGGAAATGTAGACAATAAATATTGGTAAAATTATTCCAACGCAAGAATAACGAGATAAAAACTGCTGCAGCGCCAAATTTAAATTTTTCGAAAATGTCATATCTGGAAAAGATTCGCAATTCCGCAATAAAATTTGAATTTCTTAAATACTGTAAATGCCAAAAAACGATGATGATGGTGATAATGTAAAATTTGAAATGGAGAAGGAAAGGAAATCAACACATACGAAAACCAAAAAAAAATGGCGATTATATCAATGCAGAGAGACATCAGTTATTGTCAATTTCTACCCTGATATCGTCACAACAACATTCTTGGCCCTAGCAGTTCTAAACACGATCGAAGACTGAACAAGTGTATTCAAAAACAGACGTTTTTTTAATTCACTTTTTATTATAACGATGAGAATTTCAAACGTCAGATAAAAGTTGTGGCACTTGCCAGTTCACTTCAGGTGGGAAATCGTAATGCAAATTCTTGGAAATGTACAAAATTAATATCATTTTTTACCCCAAGGCATAGCATTAGCATTATTGAACATGGATCATCATTACTATCTTATTTTAGGCCCGGAAATAAATCCATGCAGTAACATGTCGCATTGTCGCAATGCATTGTTTAAAATGCGTTGTATATTAAGACCCTCCAGTAACATCTCGTATAATATTTCTAATGGATTACTTTTTGATATGTAACTTTTCTACCAATAGATGAGTCATTTGAATAGCTGTCAATCATGAGGGTAATGGAAAATACATCTATCTTACATCTGTGACATTGAGATCAATCTATTTGGTGTTTTTGTCAAACAATCGAAGACATCATCAGCTATCTCTGAGGGTACGAAGTATTGGAAAATCGGAAAAATTTGAACAACTTATTCTTCAAAATTATCATTTTATTCTAAGATAAAACAAAAAAGTAAAACGCTCACACCCAGGCCTGTGCTTCTGTTTTAAAAGCCAGACAGGGACATTTAAAAGACGGAGATGTTTCTATTTGGAGACTTTTTTTAATTTGAAAAAGCCTTTTGTGCGTTACAGAATTGCAAATTTGACCAGAGTAAAGTTTTTGCGGAATTGCGAATCTCTTCAAAATACGAATTTCGAAAGAATTAAAAATTTTGATGCTGCAGTAATTCATTTGGCAAATTCCGAAAAAAAATGTTTGGATAAATTAAATTTCAGATCAGGATGTTTTTTGTTTTTCATTTTGTTTCAGTGAACTTTTAAAACTTATTTCTCGAAAATCGCAGAAATAGCGAATCGTGACTATTTCATATTTAAAAATTATACCAGGTAATGCCTATAAGTTTCAATATATTGTAGATAACCTCGTGTAACTCTTTAAGTCATTGTACAGAAACAAATCTCTACTTCAGGGCGTGTTACTCCTGTTACCGTTTTAATATTAGTTTCTTTCTCCATTTTTTCATTAGTTGCTCATGAATAGAGGTTTTTAACATAA
>JAUCNG010372928.1:0-11467 GCA_032353305.1 Cephalothrix spiralis
TCAAAGTTTTCAACTTTGTTGTTCAGCATTTGCATATTTTCATAAATAGCCCAATAAAACATAGAACCATTCTGAAAAAATGAGATTATATTAAATTAAAATTCAAATATGATGATATTTTTCTTGTCTTTAAAATGATACTGAATTGAAAATTAACAAACCTCACAGTCGTTTTGGGCTTTCCAATTTTATTAAATTTTCTGGCAAAATATGAGATTTATGATAATATTCATTTTTTTTCTTGTAAATTACCATGGTTACAAACAAAACCTTTTTGGATTACCGGCGATCCATATCATTAATAAAAGAAACTCTAATCATTACAAGTTTTTCAAGTTTTACACGCACCCTAATATAAGAGAACAAATATGATAAAATATCGAGCCGAGCGAAGCGAGAAACATTTGGACCAATAGACCATTTTCAATTTTTCTATACAATTCTTATTAAATTCTATGAGATTTATAATGACTTTAGGAGAAAGGGCCCTATTTGATGATATCCTAAATTTTAGGAGACCTATAAGGACTGATTAGTAAGGATTCTTTTAATTGTTTACCTTTTTCAAAAACATGATGTCCTGCCTGGGAGGAGATTCAACTGTAAGATCAAGTTGGGCAACATCACTCGTTATCCTGAAAAACAAACAAAGATAAAGATGAAGTACAGACAGAGAGGAAAATAAAAAGAATTTTCAATGAATATTATATATATTTTTTCTGTAACGTAAATAAATAATTGTAGATAGCGAAGATGCGGTTTCTATCTTACATTAATTGAATAGGAGCAATCAATATAGTACGTAAACACGGAGGAGGAGGGGGTTCGCTGAAGAGGGAAGGGGAGGGAGGGTAAACTTTGAACTTACGTTGACATATTGATGAGTGTAAAGTCATTGGCTAGTCCTGTTTTGTCTGTATTTAACAAATCTTAACGTGTATGTATCTCCATTTTTTATCCATACATTCTTATATAGGGGTAGCGGTAATTTAGATACAATACGTACCTAAAAGGGATATTCCAAAAACCTACTGTAATCGCGGTACAAGGGAACTTTTAGGGAGCAGTCAAAAATCCCATAGGCCCCATGCACATTGCCTTGTAAAGGGGGGTATCCATAATACGCCCGGTGGGTCTGGCGATGCCGTACTAACTGCGAACATGGGGTAAATCAACAAAATTTGAGCTTTCGCATTTTACTGTTATACACATCACGCGCTTCTTTAGTATGGCAAAATATTCCGGTGTGTACACTAAGTATAGGTTAGATACTATTAACTTGTGTCTTAGTCAAATAGAACCAAAGTATTTTGTTAAGTTTATACTAAACTATATTATTAACATAGACTTAACAAAATACTTCGGTTCTATTTAATTTAGATATTTTAAGTTAATAGTGTCTTACTTATTTAGGCGTGACATATTGAACTTAGTCTTCGACAGCCACAGTCTATGTGATTTAGAAAGGTTACGAAACAAAAGAATCAGTCGTCTAAGTTCGATAGGTAACGTTTAAAGAAGCTGTGTAATGCGTAATAACGGTACATGGCCATTTTATGAACGGCCTAAAATGGCCCTTTATAATATTTTCTAATCTTCTGACTGTCTTTTTCATTAAATGCCTTACCTCACATGAGCCAACTCCACAGAGTTGTCATGTCTATCCAGCAATGTGTGTAGAATTCTTTGTACAATGAGTCTTATACCGGGATCATGCGCAATTGAAATCCTTAATAATGGTTCTAAAAAGGCTGATGGAAAGGCATTTGCAAGTAAAACTGTTTGGTATTTCGTAGCGACCTGAAAAATAAGTGAAAGTCAATAAGTAAAAAATATCTTAATCTTTTTTATAACAATGTATCACTATTTTCTTACAAACAACACTCCAAATGTCTATCACCCTAAATTGCGGTGATAATTTTAAATATAAATATGACATAGATAATCTCAAACTTAAATTAATTAGAATAATAAATACAATCTTATTCTAACTATTAATATATCCTTAACCCCTGCTAAAACGAAGGCAAAAGCGTCATTAAAAATGTTTTTTCCTTAAAAGAGCCATTATTTTTTATAAACTGCTCGCTGGTTTTGGTGATTAAATCTCTTAAATATGGATGAAAAACAAGTTGACCTCATAATAGTGCACATATTCTGAGCCATAGGGATCTTCAGCAATAGCCAAATATTTGTTCTCACAAAATCCAATAAAGATCAATAAATGGGGTATTTTTATGAATTGAGGATTTGAGGTTTCTAGTCATCTGGGACTTTCAATTTCTTTTAGAACAAAGATTACAGTTCATCTCTTCTGTCCGCTTCCCATTAGTGCGTGTTTTCTACTATGGCCAACACCTTGAAAAATTCCATATCAAATAATACTAAGTAATTGCAAAATCATGTGATATATAGAACTATTTTTCTATTTTTCCATGAACATTACATGCTTTTTTTGGTGTTATTTAAGTTGGGGGATTATTTATATGAGGATATATTTGGGCATTTAAGGGACATTAAAAGCATTTTGAACACTCAACATTTAAAAAATATAATAACATGTAATTTGTAGATCTCAATAATCTCATAACCCCCTCACTAATGACAAACTAATAGAATTGAAATGTAAAAAGTTATAACACAATAAGACAGAACAATAAGGAAGGGCAAAATTGGTACAAAACCGACCCCCCTAACGGTTTTGCATATTAACTGGTAGTTGACCCCCACAAACTATATATGTCATATATTCTCGAAAGGTCTTGGAAAATGCTGATCCCTCGGGAGGTTTAGATATTTAGGGGATTTCCCTATCTAAAACATCATGTATTTTGCCCTCCATCCCCAACCAGGGAGTGAGGCAAATAACTAAACCCCCGAGGGATCAGCCTTTTCCAAGACCTTTCTAGAAATATATATACATGTAGTTTGTGGGGTAAACTACCCGCCAATATGCAAAACCGTAAGGGGGACCGGTTTTGTACCAATTTTTCTCTCGCCAATTTTTTCGTCCAATTGTGAATGTATAAACCCGTACATTGGCGTATAATCAGTAAAACTATTATTATAAGGAAACTGTTATCCTTAGCAATCTTGACCTTCAATTAATACACGATTATTATAATATCGTGTCTAGAGGCCAAAGGTTAGAACAGTAACAGTAAAACGAGTTTTTTGTATAAAATAGTGGGAAGCCTATGTAAGGGTACATAAAAGATAGTGCCTTCGTAATCTTGAGGATGGTCCCGCGAGCCTATAAAAACTAAATCGATGTCAGTGCTCAACATTGCCCATTAAACCGTTTAGATGATTACCTTTGATCTCAAAATTTTATTTTCAAGCAACTAATGAAATATAAAAATCAAAGTTAAATCTACTTCTAAAGATTAATTGTTCTACAGATGAAAAATGAAAACATTAAAATACATGTAATTTCTAATAAAAGTAAATAATTTAGGAAGTTATATAATATGTATGTACTAATTGAAGAATTAAAAATATTAACATAATTAAAAGAAGAGATGCAAATTAAAAGAATAAAATGATAGATGATAAATTATGCTAACTTTTCAGTGTTTTCATATGATGACGAAAGTATACATGTATTATTGCTTTTATATGACTGCGAGTGTTCACATGGAAAATATGGTTTTTGATCTCATCCAAATAAAACAGATTTGGCGAAAATCTGGACTTTGAACTGTAAAGAATCAATGTAGCTCCCGTATATTGGATTTTGGCCGAATCTTCATATTTCGAAAGAGAAGACAGTGTCCTTGACCTCTGTCTCCGTCTCTGATCTGTAGACCTATCCCGCACTCTAATCTATTTTCTATATACCGATTATCAGTCGGGTTTACCCCGAAGGGAGGGACAGCGTCCCACTCCACGTATTTAACCTGACCGAGCTACCCAGGAGGCAGTGTACGCTGAATAACTTGCCCAAGGTTCTTCCCGATGGAAATTTGTGTCGAGAAGGGGTGTCGAACCCAGGACCTCCGGATTCAAAGACCAACTCTGTACCACTTTGCCACCGAGGCGCACTCGCAGTCATAGAAACAATTGATAACTAAAGTCATTATATGACGTAAACGCGACGGATCCTTTTTCATTGGGGAAACACTGTATAACCTAATTAGTTACAGACTTTTTAAGAAATATTGAGAAATTTTGAGAATTTTTTCATCGAAAAGTTTTCTTGTTTGAATATTACCGTACCTTTAAAAGAGTCTTTAGCAACATTGTTTGTAGAAGAACATCAGTATTATTGCCACTTAGGTTGTCATCATCAGAAGGAGCGGGTATCTTACCAAGAACAAACATTAATATCTCGATTTTCTGGTAATCAGGAAGATTATTGGCAAATTCACCTAAAAGAAAAATACAATATGAAGATCGTTAAGACTAGTGCGGCAAAGTCATTAAAGAACCATAAATCCAAACTTTTCTGTTCATCAAGTGTTTCAATCAAGGTTAAATCGGACAGCAATTGTGCTTAAGGTTACTTCGGCCTTTTTTTTAAATATCTTGGTTTACGGACAAATTTTTCAAAAAATCCCGCCGCCGCGCCGGCGGAAGAAAAAAAACGTTAAAGACATTAAAATTTTTTTTTTTTAATTTGACGTCTGAAAATTCCGTCGTCGATAAAAAATAAAATATATCTTTTTACCAGACGTTTTTTTTAAATTTGACGTCTGAGAATTTCGCCGGCGGTTAAAATTTTTTTCATTTATATTAAACCCCGATGGCTTTTTTTCTCAAAACGGTTAGTTCTTTTTTAATTTGACGTCAATCAATCAAAATAAAGATTGATTGATTGATCTGAGAATTCTGTCGGCGGTAAAAAAAATTGTTTTTTACCCGACGGATTTTTCTCTCGAAAAGTCCGCCGCCGGTGGTAAAATTTTATTTTTATTTCATCAATATATCTATCTAAAAAGGCCATGAGGATGTTTGTATCATCTGATATCATATTGTCAATAATCTATAATCTTGTTTATATAAATGATTTGACTTACCAATAGTATTTATTATAGCTTCTTGGAATCGTTTTTCTTCATTCATTACTTTTAAATCTGTTGTTTGCACATGGATGGAATTTCGAAGATGACGTAATAGCGAATTAAAGATCTCGAACACAGAAGGACCTGCAAAACAAAATTATAGAAAAATTGTCGTAAACAGGAGAATAAATTTTTTAAATTATAAAATTAACTCAAATTTCTAGGATTTGCGCGATCCCATGAAACAGAAATCTGAAAAAACACTGCACACGGTTTCCCGCATTACTCGGATTTAAAAAATATACATTTGATAAAAAGACAAGTTAAGTCGAAAATGATTGTTGCCTGAGTCTGTGGTTTTTGCTATTTTTTTAGCAATCTGTCGCCTACTAGTATCAGGACCGTTGAGATGGCAATTTTCGAGAAAAATTGATATTTCAAAAAAAATATTTTGAATTGTAAAAGTCACATTTTAAGGCATTTCTAAGCATTTTAGACCATATAAATGTATTACGAGCGTATATAACCATGGGTATAAAACATATTCTATATATAATGATGTCTGACTATGTGTAGGCCTAGGCACAGGATTTAATGAGTATATTTGGAAAAAATATAAATTGGATTTAAGCTATGAATGCATACGAAGTCGTTACGCTAGACTGGTCACAGTATACATTTTTTTAAAAATTATAAACTTTATTTATTTAAAGATTCGATTGACAAAACATGCGTACTGTATGTTTTATACCCATGTTTATATACACTCGAAAAACATTTATATGGTCTAAAATGATTAGAAATGCCTTAAAATTTGACTTTTACAACTCAAAATATTTTTTTTTGAAATATCGATTTTTCTCGAAAATTTGCCATCCGAGGATTTTGTTCTCAACGATACTGATACTTTTCATATTAGCCTACCAAACCCGAAAAGATCATCAAATATATATTATTTAAATCCGAGTAATGACCGTGTGCGGTCAAATGCAGGGTGTTTAATCCTATATTTTGGAAATAACAAAATTTCAGCATTTCAACGCCATTTCAGTTGTATGTATTGTGATTCATAATGCAAAAGTCTAATTTCAAGGACTATTTCTTCATTTTTGATTTAATCGGACTTTAACGTTGTGAATCACAATACATACAAGTGAAATGACGTTTAAATACAGAAATATGGCCGATAAAGCACCCTGCAGATAGGTCAGGTAGAGATAAAACCTTACACAGTCACAGAAAGGGGATCACAATACATGCAACTGAAATGGCATTTAAATGAGGAAATGTCACTTAACCAGACTTCAAATTAATGAATTAAGACGGGTTCGCAGTTGATTGCAGGATTGCAGAGTACAGTATTCAATTGCTATATTTTATGCATTTTTGATCAAAAAAATTCTATTTTCTTCTCTTTGTATCAAAGTTAAACCTTTTTTGTTAAATTTAAATTATTATATTTTTAATTCTAAGTTATAACTTAGCCATTAACAATCTCAGTTCCATTAATACCTGGCCAATTATACTTTATATGACAATGTTTTATAATTAAGCTCGGTTTCAATGAGTTCGTGCGGTTACCAGAGCAAAATTGTCATCTTAAGTCCTGATAGAAAGGGGAGACGGTCGATTGGGCCCCAGGCCCAGTCACTTCGGCCCCGGACTTTTGGGCCAAACGGACATTTGGGTCTCTCGGACAATCGGGACCCAGTTATTTGGGCGCCGGACTTTTGGGCCCCACGGACAATTGGGACCCAGTCATTTTGGGCCCACGGGCATTTAGGCCCGAACTACTTGGCCCCAATATCAATATGCTACCATATTTTAAAAAATATATATAAAACTTATGTTTTTATTTTAAAAACATTTAGCCTTATAATATCATTTATTGTAATTCAACTCACAGACTCATGAACTGTTCAGTGTTCCAAACACTGAACATGTTCCACTGCATGCACGTGGTTATCGGCAATTGTGTTATCGTTTTATCCTTTGTGGGAGCTGCATGGTGGGAGATGATATTTTGATTACTCGAAATAAACTCGGGAGTCGGGACATGATCACCGTTCCGTGTTGTGCATTCGCGTTATCGTTTAATCTATGGTCATCTATTGTGAAATAAAGGACGTGGTCGATTAAGCCACAATCGGCATTCGCGATATTGTTTAATCCCTGAAATTCGTTTATGAGATTAAATTTTGATTATTCGTCATAAACAAACAACTCGAATGTCAACGTAACTCAAATCATTACGAACTTTATCATCTATGAAGACAGATTAATATAAATAGGGTTCTCTTTTGATGTAAGATCATTATCAAAATCATTCACGATGGAGCAACACTATGAATTATCTGCTACAAGTACACTTGCCACCTGTGAGGAGAAATCTTCATTTATTAATAATTCAGACTCTGATGATGAGAATTATGGTGATGTTGGATCTAGTATGGAAGTTTCATTTGGATCTAGTTTTTCTAATGAGGATGATGATGATGATGTGGAATATTTTGATCAGGAACTGATGAATATGTTTTGTATCGATGATCCATATAATATATTTAACTGTGCACAACCAACTTTAGTTATTCCAGAAAGTCTTTCCTCGCCAGAACTCTCACCTGAGGCATTTAAAGTGTTCACATTTGACCTGTCACCACCCAGGATAAATAAATCTAAATCAAAAACAAAGGTTCGATTTGGAAATATTGAAGTGATAGAAATAGAACAGACCGATGAAGATGTCGAAGCCCGTAGAGGACCATGGGTACAAATGGCATGTGATCGAATGCGATTTTATAAATCTATTAGTGACATTGAAGATAAAATTGACTTTTGTTTACAACCAGACCACCGGACATCAATCTATAGAAAACTTTACGAAAAGTCTAGTTGAACAGTGTGATTTTTCAATTATTGACAGTATTTATGTGATAGAAGATTTTATATTTATCGTCAGACAAGCACGAAGCTGAGCAGTGGGCACCCTATTTTAAAATGGAGTGATTCATAATTTGAGTATGCTAAATTATCTTGAAACATTACACATGCACTTATTAATATACATTTGTAAATAATATTATATTTACATTTATGAGGCATTTAACCGCGCTGGAATTAAGTTAATTATTTAATAATATGTTCAAATTTAAAAAAAAATCTAATTTGAATAAATTGCGTACGAATAAAATTGCAAAGAACCATAATGACATAATGATGTACATTTAAAGATGTTTTAAATTCACGTACATCTGTAGTTCTACAACGTAGAAAATAAATCGTTACATTATGGCTCGATATCTACAGGTGATGTCTAGATATTTTAATGTAAAAAGTATTTTGATTACTTATTTATTGCGTTGCCAATTTATGATGAATTTAACTTTAAATTGAATTTTTGAGAACTATCGAAATTATCCGTTATTATTCATTATTTTATTTTAACATTTAAAAAAGGTAGAAAATTTTAAATCTATAAGCTCATTTGATAGATTCTTGATATTAGTGTACGATTCAAATTAAAGTGTATTTTCAGATGTAAAATATAGTATGTTACCGTTAATGGGTGCAATGGGTGCTCTATAATTTGTATGCCACTGCATTAGACTTGAAAATTATCTGATAAAAATACTACAAGTACATGTATATAGATTATAGAATATATTATTTTATTGAAATAAAGTTTTATGTATTTTTTATTTCTTTGAAGACTCCTGCTTAATGGTAGTAAATTGAATGGTTGTTTAACACTTAAATCCGTGCTTAACTAATGTTACTATGTTCCGAAAAACAAATCTAAGATGTTTTCTATTTTATAAAATAAAATAAAACCTTCAAAAATTTAGTTTTATTTTTACGGTACATATAGTAAATTTTCTCAAACATGGTAACATTGATATTAGGGCCAAGTAGTCCAGGGCCCAAAAGTCAGGGGCCCAAACGTCTGGGGCTTAACTATCCGGGGCCGAAGTGACTGGGGCACAATCATCCTACACCCTCAGAAGTGGGGCCCAAATGACTGGGTCCCAATAGTCCTAGGGGCCCAATCAACCTACACCCACAGAAAGACACCTCGTTTGGATCCGAGGGCAATATGGCGATGATTTAAAGAGGTCAAAATGCAATATGAAATATATTTACCAATTGATCCTCCAGCGGCAATCACAACGGTTTCAGATAGAGTATCAACAATACTGGCTTTTACTCGAGGTTCATCAGTACTGTGCGAATCTAAATGCTGCATTAGTAACTGAACAACGAGATATCCAAATTGTGCCTGAAAAAAAGAAAAATTAATTATAACTTTTGTGTGAAATTTTCGATATCTAAGGAGATTTTATGAGGATTTTTGGAAATATATGATTTTATTTGATATTTTGACAATTTACGAGATTTTATGATCATGTGTATTTTCTAATATTTAAACCTTTAAACTATTTTGGGAACTGGTATAGATGCAATGACGCTAGGAAGTGATTGAACCATCGTCTAGATATGTTGACGTTACTATACCAAATTAGGAACGGCGAACCTACCAACTCATGGTACTATATTCTCCGGTAAAAGGGCTTCTTTGTTGACGTGACCACTAAAACCCTTTGGTGGTTTTGATCCATGATGTCCCGACATCATTTCCTGATTCAAAATCGTCGGTTGCACAGTTTTCGAGAAATGCGCATGCGCGGTCGAGTTTTAGGGCTGCGCATGCGCAAATCGCAAAAATAACAGTTTATTCCGGTAAAAGAGGGGCATTTTTCTATATGTCTGTAATACATTTAAATGACGTAAAATCAGCCGTTACAGAGTTATTCTAACGACTTAAATAGGTGTGACGTCATTATCATAAAACTCGGTATCGGTTGAATTTACGTCATAAAAATGTATTACGGACAGATAGAAATATGCCCCTATTTTACCGGAATCCGCTGTTAATTTCGCGATTTGCGCATGCGCAGCACTAAAACTCGACCATTTTTCGAAAACTGCAAGTGCAACCGGCGATTTTGAAATTTTCAGGAAATAATGTCCAAAGGGTTTTAATGGTCAACAAAGAAGCCCTTTTACCGGAGAATATAGTACCGTGAACTGAGCTAACCGGACGGACATGAGAGCCGAATCGATAAAATCATGTTAGGGCTAGGGTGGAGAATAATAAATTGTATATGCTTACCTGAACTGAATACATTATCATTTTAAAACATTTGACAGCAAAATCATTGGGAACCCAAAGATTGTGATTATCTAAATGTCTGAAAAAGAGGAAATTAGAACTTAATTGAAACGAATAATAGTGAAAGATGAAATGATCACTTAATAAATGATGAACACGTTATATCTTCATTTAGCGGTTTGCGCCAAAAATTAACCGGGGTTTAGTAATTCACATTTCGGCAAACGATCAAAATGTTTTAAAATTCACTCAGAATATTCATCCTCACTGACAGTGGATCGTATCGTATTTTGAGAGCTTGAGGATGACTGAATATTAACAATAAAGCATACCGCACACTATTCGCATTATCGGACCATCAGACAATCGCATCAAAATGTTTTTCAATGCACACTAGTCGCATGATCGGACGATCACAAGTTAAGTAATCGAGGCCCAGATTTATCACATGATTAATTTAAACGCAATATATTGTTTGTCGGTTTTGAGAAGGTTTGAGCATAGACTAAGTACCCTGACAGTGTACCAGGGAATAATTTTCTGTTAGATAAGAAATAGCGCTGCCTGGTGAAGGATATGTGGTAATCTAATTACCACATATTCTTCACCAGGTCGCAGCACCTGATGAACTCGTTTAATTTGGATAAACGACATATTGATATGCACTGTCTGGGTATTTAGTCTATGGTTTGAGTTCAAGCTTAAGATATTACGTTATACAGGCACTCCTGCCCATACCATTTTGCTTCAATTTCTTCACTCCAGACCGTATACTCGGATTTTAAATACAACGGATCACGTAATAATTTGACGGACCTCGATTATTCTCTTTATTTGGTGCGATTAATTGACGCACCAGGAAAACTGATAATCGGACCACCGCATCAAAATCAAACATGTTTGATTTTTGGTGCGATCGTCTAATTATCAGCGTGAAATGCCAGCGCACACTAGAAATTTTGATGTGATCGTCCGTTGGAGTATTGAAAATTACATAGTACATACCGTAATACTGGACTAAGCACCGAATTTATATTGCCGTAAGTAGCACGACTGACTAGGTCACGGAAACAGGTTTCAGCCAAACTGGTCGGCTTTTCTTCGTCTAAATGGTTATCTGATTGATACCTAAAAATGCAGGTAATACAAATAAATACAATATCAGATTAACAATTTCATAATTGGATTTTTTCAAATTGCCAAAATGCAGGTAATACATAAGGTATATTACATACCTTTGTCACCGGATATAAGATATACACGAGTTTTGGGAACGCTCCCAAAACGAGTGTAT
>JAUCNG010373039.1:0-11466 GCA_032353305.1 Cephalothrix spiralis
TCAAAGGCAATTCCTCACAAAATCAAGAGTATAACCCTTAATTTTCAAACTTTCCCTCGCTTCAGCTAAGGAGGGTAAAAGGCTTTAGCCTCCAGTATCAGTAACATACACACATTTTGGTTCCTACTTTTTCTTTCCTACTTTTTCGGAGGACCAGAGTGGGTGGCCTGTACCAACAGATAAACCACAAACTGTCATATTTTCCCAATTTTTGAGGTTATTTTCAATTCAAAGCATTTAAAAATGATATTTTTCTCGTGATAAATAGATCTTTTAAAATTCATCATTTAATATTTTAAAAAGATTTAAATTGTAGGTTGAATTTGAGATCTTTTACATTCCGTCTCATGTAAACACTTTTGTCATACCCCAAACAGAGCGATAATTAATTCATTCTATTTGCCGCGATGTAGTGTAGCCTACCACTTCGTTAAAATAAATTAGAAATTGCCAAGATAGAGTAAAGGTGTGCTGTGATAATTTTGGCCCAACCTGGCCCAACTGTAATTATATAAATGTGTCTGTGTAATCGAATGATATTATAATCAAACGTACATCAGTTCGTTGTTTACCAGTCTGTAATTCTTGGTTTGTCAATACCCAAGAATTTTATGAAAATATTTGACCGTGACCTTCAATGACCTGTCTTTAAAGTGAAAGTCTAAAAAAGTCATATAATACATATTCATTGCATATTATATACATGTACATAATTTTACATATATATAGATATCTTCTAATTTTTCAGCCATTTTGCAGATCATTGCTCTTTTGATCTTTGGAATTTTAAGTGAAGATCGTCTGTGGATGCCCAGACCAGATATGTGTCACCTCTCATGGTCATTTATCTTCGGTGTATTCGGCTCATTCATTACCATTGCCGCTGGATTCATGTTTTTGATTGAAAGCAAAATACTATGGAAGAAATACAAGAGAGATACCCTACTGCCGGCAGCTGACGAAGAACCTGGTTATGCCCCTCAATATGGATACCAGCCTCCTCCCCAGTATGGACACCAACCTGAATATGGTCACCAAGGTTACCAACCTCGTTCACAAGGTTACGGAAATGAAACATCAGCTTAAAGAAATTATTATACACAGTCGGTAAAATGTTTGGAACTATCAAATTTTCTATTTTTTCAAATCTCAAGTAGGCCCATTTAGATACCAAAATTCAGACTTGGAATTGTTCATAGAGGGTACTAATTTATAGTCTTAAGCCTCCATTCTAGTATAGAGAATCATGGTATACCTTCCTCCGGTCTATAGAAAATTTGTGAATTCATCAAAATATTGGAAATAAATGTTTTCTAACATGCTTACCGATACCTTATTAATTTAAAAGGGGATTTTGTAATATGTGTACAACCTGTAATATTTACTTTATGGAGCAGTGATAAAGTATATAATTTTTCTCATCCTAAAAACCAAAGAGTGAATTTTTCAGGAAATAAGAAAATTATCTATATCGGTTAAACCGTAAAAATGGGTTTATTAGAGACTTGCGCATAGGACTAACGGATATTCATCCATTGACATAATAATTAGATAATTCTTATCGTAGTTTTTTAATTACATTTGGCGTTTTACAAGCGGAAAAATAATTTTGCCGAAACCTTAGTTGTAATCTGAGTAATGGTTGACGGCTTAAATTCCCGAACCCTAACTGTTAGATCATATACCCGGTAAGCTTTTTTGGCCATTTTGCAAAAATTTAGTTATGATTTTATACAATATATTTAAGCCGATATGTAAGCCGATTTTTTGATTCATCATTTTAAAGTTCACAGAATGAACAGTTTTCTTACATATATTAAATAAATAAACTGAATATTTTTGATAATTACACCGTCCTTGCGATCTCAAAGATAGTTTTATAAATAAATTTTGAAACATTCCGCAAACTTTTAACTCACTTACGTCCAAAAATATTTACTTAATAAGTTTTGATTACAGCAGATGGTAATAAAAGTTAAACATCTTTCTTCAGATTAAACATTAAGACACCTTTTAAGGTATAATTTTTCTTTTTTAAATGCCAGAAAAAAGTATTGTATTTATTCATAAAATAGGTTTAGAACCCATAGATGTAAATAGTCTATATTTAAATAGTATTGTATATACATTTTATACCAATGATACACAATGTGTACTATATATATATATATATTGAAATTTAGTAAGCTTAAGATGCTTAGTATTTTATAAAATATTAATTGATAATTGGTGATGTAAATGTCTTTTAAATTATTTTTCTATAAATATCCAGTTACTGTATCGATTCTTCTTTCATTTAAATATATGAAATGAAAGCTGATAGTTAAGATTTGATTGCAATTCAATGCCATTCTCATAAAATATCATTCTTCTCGCATCGCTGTTAAATTTTGTTTACCTACAATTTCAACTAGTTGAGAGATATCGAGATTAGCATTGGGGACAAGATGATAAAATATATTATCTTAAAAATATGACCCTCTCCTTAAAAATGTCATGAAATCTTTAATATGTCATAAAATCTTGCAAATAATCATTTACATAATTAGAATATAATAAAATTAGATGATTAACTGGATACAAAAATGAATAATGTTTTTAATGATTTCTGATTAATTATATTTTTTATTTCCTAGCTTCGCTCGGCTCGCTATCAATAATCGTGTTTTTGTGCTAGAGGGTGCGTAAAAATATAAAGAAATCCTACAGGTATCCTCTAGATAATATTTTTTTATTTATGTACATGTATTTAATATTATAAAAAAAGTCTTAAATATCAATGATATTAGGATTTTTAATAACTAGTAAGTAGTAGTAGTAGTAGTAGTAGTAGTAGTAGTATTTAATGAATGCTTTTAATTTATATTAGAATACTTTTTTATACTTCAAATAATGCATTCCAAGATCGATTCCGTTCCATATTTATACACAAAATAATAATAATAATGCCAATTTCTATAATTGATGTATACTCTAATCAATATTATAATGTATTCTTTTATTTATATATAATAAGTATATTATTGGCTTGTATAATTTGTATTTCGATCATGATATTTATTAATTAAGGCCATCATTTTAGTCTACAGTCGTACAGCTGACAGGTATTAATATTATCGGAATAAATTTCCTTGCTATTAATTATGACTTTTTTATATGTTTTGTTTGGTCAAGGAGTAAGCTTTCAATGCATGGCTAGAACAGATTGGAGATTCTTAATCAGCAATAACTTACCCAAAATTATTCTTAACTTATTAAACCATAATTTTCAAAAAGCTGAAGTAGCAATATATTTCCGATATCTTGTTAAAGGTGCAGTAAATTGTAAACAATAATATTAGAACATTAATTACATTTATCAACAATACTGGCCTGCCTACAGTAATAGTTATGTTGAGTTCATGTATCATTTGGATATATTTTCATCATCCTTAAAAGTACTACTGAATTGCTACAAATGTAAGAGAAAGCAAATAACTAACTATAATTTTTGATAACATATTAGGGGAAGGGAACCAGGTAGATCACTGGAGTCACATGTTTATAAAAGACTAGTTTTTTCGACATTTTCAAATACTGAAAATTGTTTTCTTGGTGTTTAAGACACTCGTCTTCAAAAATTTATTAAGTCAAAATTTCAATAATAAATTATTTGAAATTTTGACTTATTAAATTTTCGATCACAATACAGATTAATGGTGTCTAAAACACCCCGTAAATGATAAGTCGAAATTTCCTACCTTCGGACTAGTGAACCCTTTCTGTTTTCTGCTCCGATAGACTGCAACTTTAAGAGGGGAAAGACATATCTCATATAGCCGAGGCGTGAAAACCAAAAAAAATGATATTCTAATATGGGTAACATAACATCAAATCTTGCAACCGCATCATTGTTCACTTTTCGATTCATACATTTTGATGCTCACAGTGTCCCTAAACGTGTATCAAGTTTCATTTTGGGGCACAACTCTAATTCTTTGTGAAAATGTTAGCTGATAACATACTCTTTCCTGATACGACTTTTTTTTAAATAGCTTAACTGGCTACTTTTTGAGAACTGCGCATGCGCTGTCAAGTTTTAGGGTTGCGCATTCGCAAAACTAAGATCTTTGTACCAGAATTTGTTAATTTCTATCTGTCCGTAATACAAATGTATGACCTAAAAGTAGCCGTTTAATACAAAAATGGATATTTAAATTGCTTATATCTCGAAAACGGCTAGTAATAGGTCATACATTTGTAATATTTGTATTACGGACAGATAAAAACATGCCCCAAAATAACAAATTGAGGTACAAAGATTTTAGTTTTGCGCATGCGCAACCCCTAAACTCGACCGCGCATGCGCAGTTCTCAAAAAGTAGCCATATATTTCGAAACAGATTTGATTTTTTTAAATGAACTAATTGTCCTAATTGTCCTAGAAAAATTATTCAAACACCATGATAAGGAGGATTTTATACAGATGTTTGATTAATTATCTGAAAATTTCTTAAGCGTGGAAATTATTATCAAAAATTATAAAGTTTCGTTAAAGTCGGGCTCTTACTTATGACGGGTGTGGTTCGTTGATTCACTGCAACAGACAATCAGTTGGTGGGATGTTAATGAAACCTAACTTAGAGCTTACCTGCTCAAACTCACAAGGTCTCACAAATAGTAGGCTACTAGAATACAATTTAAAACTAAATATGAATTTTTGAGATAAGACAGAGAAATAAAAAAGAAAGGTTTTAATTTTCTTGGCTTTCTTTCTATCAATAGAAGGTCAGTGCACCAAATACCGAGTCAATACCGATCAATAAATATTACCAGCACATTAAAATGCCACACATCTTAAAAAAGAAAGAAAATTCATGAATTATAATTTCGTAAAAAGTAAAAGCTATTTATTTCAATAAAATGCATATATTTATGTGATATAATAAATAGAGTGTTTATACAATATTATCTTTAAAATATATTCAAAGGTGACGGTTATTAATAGGTCTTAAAGTAAATAAATAATTTTTACTTGAAATTTGTTATAGCCCAAACCCAGTCAAACCTGAATTTATGACATTTATAGGTCTTTATAAACTCCCTAAAAACGTTTCCGTGTGCACGTGATGTTAAAATTTAACTAAATACTTTAAATACCGATTTGAAATTTTGCTGGTCTCTCGTCTCTGGTCTAAAGGTTAAAAAACAAAAAAAATACAAAAAATATAAAGCCCTTATGTATATCTGTGGATTTCTAGAACAGATCATCAAAAGAAGCTAGATGCATAGTGAATTATAAAGATATTACCAATATAACTCGCCAGTCCCTCCCCCAAAACGCTATGTCCAGTTATGTACTATTCGATTCTCGATAGGAGGGTCAAACTTTGGAAATACCATTTAGCAAATTTATTTGTAATAAAATTAACATATCTTAAAACAAGCAAGTTATTAAGGCAGTGTAGAATAAGCCAGCAAAAGTGTATCAAATTCAAAGACAGTTTTAGTCACTAAACCATAAAAAGTTTTTGTGACAATTATTCATGATCTCATAATGAATAATGATCATCGTTGAATAATAAAGTAGATAAATATTTGAAATATCGTTCATTAATTAAAAGATGGGAAAACAATACATAAATCTCTATAATGATGCTATGATAATAAAATAAATCATTATTTTAAATGTGTTATGAGATTCAAAATCAGATCTAGGTAATACCAAGGATACCTTAAAGGATGGTTAGTGGCTACCTGTGTGGTTTAGTTTTGCCGGCATTTGGTGATCTTTTTTTGTCATAATTTGAGATTAATGCTTATAACGTATATCACAAGATGCAAAAAAAATAATTTTCTGTCATTCAATTTAGATACGGATACCCCATCCTATTAAAACATCAATCATTGAATAACACATTTATTCATTTTCAAGAGATAAGAAATATCATAAAGAAAAAATGCTCTTATTATGCATTTTGTTTGTTTTTTACTTGTTTGGATATTCGGAATAAAATGTTTTTTTATTATTCAATTAGATAAATAACTCCAACAATTTACATTCCATATTCAATTTTTAGTAAATGCACCCTCTCTGTATGACACAAGTTCATTTTACTTTAAATAGCACATATAATTATTAACCCATAACTAAAACAGTATTTTAGTGGACGAATTAATGGAATTAAAAGTAAAATATTAAATAAGTTTTCTTATTTATTTTAAAACCTCTAAAGATGTTTTTTATTTAAATAAAAGCCAACTCTGCCTTGAGTTGAATTTCAAACACTGTGTATATGGATAGTAGCAAACTTCAAGAACTTAAGACCCATAATATTTAAGCTAATAAAATTATAACTAAATTTTGTGATTGCAAAATCCATTAAAGCTATTCCTAATAATCTTTTCACTAGAAGCGAATTAAATTCATTTTCATGAATAATATCTATATTACACATTTCAACTCTAGTAAACTAGAAAATTAAAAAACTCTATGAATACAATAAAAAAGAATTTCGATCATTGTTATAATTGTAGACTCAATAAGAGTCGTATGAACAACACAAATAAAGGCATAAAGAAATAAACAAATGTAACAAATAAACAAGTAACCAGTCCAACTGCCACAGTTAATTAAAGTCATTAAAGGACGAAATGGAAGAAATACAAATTCTGAATTTGAAATAACAAACTAGAAAAAGGACAAATTGACAAATTTGTGATTTGTTATTTCAAGACAGAATAAAGAACAATCTTGGAATACAGAAAATATAATCTGAAGGTCAATAAACCGTATTCAATTCAAAAACTGATTTAAAAATACATGTTCATGTATATCTATATTTGTGGAAAATTTCATTAGATATACAAATGTCACGTACTTACAATTTTCAAAAATGCATGGCTTGAAACACCTAGAAAACAATTGGTCAATAGAAAGCATAAAATGAGACTGAATCTTTTTATTTTTGGCGCTTTAAAATAGATCCACAAACCAACTATTGTTAAAGTGAATGAATGTCTTGAAGACCATTCTTATTTGAAATATTTTTGACATCAGAAAAAATTGAGTTTCAGTTTCATTTTCAGTACTCTAATCTTGCTATTGGATGCAATAACCCAATTCAGAGAGTTAAAAAACGGACGGAAGATCTTTTTTTTGACACAGTATTTAAAAAATAATAATTCAAAAATGGTTAAAAAACTTATGGAATGTATGAATTATCTTTCAGTTTTTCAATAAGGTTAAAAATGCAATGGATAAATTTTAACTGTGGTTTTTATGCATAATATTTTTAAAGTGATTGTATTGAAAAATAGAAACAAATGCTATAAAAATGCCAATTAATTGATTGATTTATGTAGATATTATGAACTGCAATAAAAATTATTTTACCCTCAAACGTTTATCAATTTCCTTCAGATAAAATGCCCAACAAAAAGCTTTAACGAAGTTAATTAAAGAACTAACTCTCTAATTTCATTAGATTAGATGTCTTAATTTAGTGTTTAAAATATTTTTACAGAATAATTACCTTTAAAAGCGAGAAATAAATTTGAACAGCGATTAATGTATTTTTCCTATGAATTCCCTTTTTGTTTCAAAATATTTATTAAAGGCCAATAACTTCAATAAATATAACCTAGAAAACTCTAAAACATAACGCTAACAAAAATAGCATAATATTCTATCTACAGAATTTTTGTTTCTTAAATATTATTTATCACGAATAAAAACTGTTCTACATTACAATTACCATGAAAAACTGCCAATATTCTCAACTTTTAAAAGAAATATTGCCGTAAAATAGTTAAAAGTGAAATTTAATCGGAATAAATTAGTTTCCCTAAAATTTAGTTATACTTGAAATGGAATCATTGCCCTAAAATTCAGTAACTCGAGGGGAATCTTCTTCCCCTATAAACGAATGCATAAAAGGGGCACCAGAGGTTACTGTGGCAGCTGGAGGGGCTCTAATATTATCATTATCACTTTCTGAATTTAGACCATTTTCTTCAACCATAATATTCGTTGGTTTGCTCTCAGTCAAGATATTTTGACTATCATCTTGTCCTGATTTACTAAAAACAGGATTTTCGAAACTAGTTTCCTTTTTCTTGTCCCTTTTGTGTTTTTTATCTCTCTTGTGTTTCTTTCTCCGTTCCCGTTCCTCTTTTTTACTTTCTTCAATCACTTCCGGTTGGGTCAAAGGTTCAAGGGCAGCTTTTTCGTCATTGAGGGGCAACACCTTACGGTGCATTTCGTTGTCAGAATTTTGAAGAGGTGAATAATGAGTCATTCCTATATCATCAGCATCATTTACATTTGGTGGGTGTGAAACTTCACTTCTGAAAAAAGAGATAATTGGGTTCAAGATAAATTGTCATTCCATATCAAATAGATCAATTCGATGACCCTAAGTTAATCTGAATATTATTATATTCACCCACAATCCGGCACGATACGAGCCAAATCCGATTCAATTTTTTTTTAAATCAATACTTGAGATTTTTGGTGAAAATATTTGAGGATCCGGCTGGAATTGAACACGCGATCTTGGAATATCTATACAGATTGACCGCTTTTACTAGCTGCGCTATCGAGCTGTACTTACAATCAAGGAACTGTAATATTTATTATTTATCTCGTAGGGCAGATCAATATCAATATCGCATGATTATCCCGACTCAAGCAGTATAGCTCGAACTGTGTCGGAACGTGTGTGAATGCAAATGCAATAACGTATTCAGATAGCGAAGATGATCTGAATGAATATTATAACATAAAATAGATTCTGAATCCAAAAGAATTCAGTACAGGCAGGGGTTTATAGAAGGGGTAGGGAACGATTTCTCTGAATTTTGTCAGTGCTCTTCTCCCTAAACTATACTTATTGGCCGCTCAAATATCTCAATAGAACGTGAAAAAACGCAGTTTTTAGGCCTACATCAGGGGATACTCTTCGAACCTAGAGTTATATCAAAAAAGAATTCGTCGGTAGCCAACGCGATTAGGAACGAGGATCGCGGGGGCGCGCCGCTAGCTCTTAATTTTCAGAGTAGGGACTGAGAGCTCATCTGAAAATCTATAGTTGTTTAAAATAAGCTAGAGTTTATCTAATTCGGTCATGGAAAATAAACTGAAAAATTAAGAGAAATCGAGGAAAAAAGCTTTATAACCGTTTAATTCCCTTTATATTAACCCCAGATACAAATAATCATGACCTTGGAAAAAATAATCATGACCTTGGAAAAAATGTATAAGAAGAAAATAAAATATACAGGCCTACATGTTTTAAACATCTGCTTGAAACGGTTAAAAAATTGTTCAACTGTATTACACAAATGGACGAAAAAATTGGCGAGGGCAAAATTGGGTCTTGGAAAATGCTGATCCTCGGGGGGGTTTAGATTTTTGCCCCACCCACTTGGTGGGGGGCAAAAAACATGATTTTTAATTTAGGGGATTTCCCTATTTTTAAAACCAACGAAGTGAGTGGGGCAAAAATCTAAACCCCCGAGGGATCATCATTTTCCAAGACCTTTCCAGAAATATATAGTTTGTGGGGGTCAACTACCCGCCAATATGCAAAAAACGTTGGGGGGGCCAAAAACGTACCAATTTTGCCCTCGCCAATTTTTCCGTCCATTTGTGTATATAAACATATAGTTTCATCAATTTTAAATGTGAAAGCTATGTACCAATAATATGTCAACGAATCGGTAAAATATGCTCCTGAGATATCAGATCTGGGTTTTTCCTTCATATATTTTTATTCTCAGCTTGGAACCGAAAAGAGCATATAAAGAAATAATGGAACCAAAAACGTTATATCGCGACTTTTACCGCTGCTTATTTAGCCTATAGATAAATATACCGATCGGGGTAATAAAAAGTCAAAGATTTAACGAATTGCCCCTAAAATATGATGGTGGCCGAAATAAGTATAATTGTGATTGCAAAATATGGCAACGAAAAGCTATTAACTGCGAATTTTATTTTGTCGTGGTACAATTTAATTTATGTGTAAAAGCCTGAAATGTTTATTCGTAATAAATGTTGTGTAGAAAGGTGGTCTAAACCGATAATTTGCTGTGGCATTTCTGAACAAAAATTAGTTTTATTTGACTACGAACATTGTGATTTTGGGAACATTCTCAATCTTTCAATTCTATGAAAATTAGCATTGATGAAAAATAATTTTGAAGAAAATTTAAACATAATTCTGATTTAAATTTGATGTCATTAATTTGTGACATGATGAGGCTCTGGAACGGCGTTATTTTGTTTAAACGAACATGGTTACGGCGTACTTTATGACAGGAGATGACAAATAAAAGAGTTGCTGTATGCTTATTTGATCTTATTTAAATTTTGAGATATTGGCAAAATGGCGTGTGGACACAATATCCATTTTTATTTCGAAATTTCTTGTAGGCTAATTTGTGTACTACTTTAGGTCTTCTTATATTCTTATATCTTCTTTATATCTTATAAATTAGCCCTAGTCTAATACAACAGCCCGGCCCTTTTGCGCGCGATCTCATAAAGAGCCTAATTTAAATGATGAAGCGATCAATTGCAGCCGAAGAATATATAGAGGTTGTTTCATTAACTAAATTAGCCGCCTCTCGACTAAGATTTACAAACTTGGCCTTACAGAGCCTCATGGTGAAGATTTATTTCTAAGCCACGTATGGTGCCTCTTGGACTTACTCGCTGTATATTAAATCAGGAGAAGGGGTATAGATTGGAGTTCTGGAATCAAATTAGAAAATCTTTATATTTTGAAGAAGAAGAAAAAATAGTTATAAAAATTTGAACAGACTATATATACTGTATACAGTTTAAAATTAATGGAGGAAATAGAAAACGGCGCGAAAACAAACAAACTTTAATTGGATCTATCAAATTTCGCCGGCGCTGATCCGTAAACCAATACATTTTTCCACTTTTGATCGGAACCGGAAATATATATGTTCACTGTGCAGCCATATTTATAGATTGAGAACGTTCCCGTTTCAAATACTTAATTTTACTGACCATAAAGGTAGTAAGGAATTTACTGAATAGTTGTCGAATTCATGTTGATTTAAGTCACTAAGGGAAAAATACAAAATGAGTCAAAATTAAACATTTTGATCGACTATTCCAGTACAATAGACGTTCCTAAAAGTTTTTTTCATATTCTCAAGAATTAAGTTTCAAAATTGGCAATTCTATTCTATAGACTCCAATAGCTGGGTAACATGCCATATTATTATACTGGAACGAATGGGAAACTTTCTTTGATTCACTTGACTTTTGGGGTTCAGATCCGCCAGAGTGATGTTAAAAAATACGCCACTGGCGCGACGGAGCTCACTTGGAAATGACACCTAGTGGTGTAAATATGAACTTAACTGATCAAACTATAGTAGTTCATGGTCTAATGATACTTCCATATAAGTTTCATTAAGCTGAGATCAAAACCATAGAAACATTTG
>JAUCNG010373150.1:0-11458 GCA_032353305.1 Cephalothrix spiralis
ATGTATCTGCACCTTAGCTAAATGTTGACTCATTTTGCATGGGCAATTTTGCATCTTTAATTTTAACGACCTGTCTTCATGCGTGAAAATCCATTGGCTGTGAATAATTATTGGTAGAATCGATTAAGTCTGCATTGTAAGTGGTGTAAGCCAACTATTTGTTTGGTTTGCTATTCAAAGGATTGTCTTGTCGATTGGGCCAGGGTATTATGAAATATGATATAATAGCATGGGAACGAGGATGTCTACTGTCACGTAGTTTAATTTCATTGCATTTACTATTAATGCAATTTTAGGTACATGTACAATGTATACATTGTACTATACTATAATATTTTTATGAAACTGTTATGATTTTAAAGCGGGTATTTTAGTCGAATGTTTTAATATAAGTTATATATTATATTGGTTTTTGTTTTACTTTAGTTAGGGATTAACAACTGGGCAAAATAAACAGTAGGGATCAATAGGAAAGAGAAAACTGGTGATATAAAATAAAACAGTCATAGTACATTTCGTCGTGCAATACAAGCAGTTATTTTCACTTGGCGCTGCGCGACTTTTAAAAATATCAGCATTGTATTGCTCTCACAAAAATTGTACAATAATTGTATATTATTGTTGCATCAAAACTTAATATATCTGATTGGATATTTCATGAAATATTGCATCAATATTTGTTGTCGGATTAGGATATTAAATGATAATATTTAAGAAACACTTATCTTCGGTGTTTATAAACTAACCAATAGGATATGAAACTCAACTATCAATAACAAAACGATATATTACTGACAAGTGACAATATACGACGAAGAACACTGTACCAAACAATTTGCAGTCGAAGTGGTCCATTGCATGAAAAAGTAAGAACTCCAAAGTGTTCAAAAATGGCTATACCAATTAACTTTTCTTCTACTACTTCTGCGAATCTAACTATGAGAGAAACATTGATTAATCTTGAGGAGGTGTATATCTTTATTGGTATTATAGCTGCACTGAGCATCCTGATTCTGTCTGGAAATATTCTACTGATTACATCAATTTTAAATACAAATCGACTTTGGAAACGATTGACATTTCGATTCGTTTTAAGTCTTGGATTCAGTGATTTATTTATTGGACTAACTTTACCATTTTACTTTCTTCCTGACTTTTTACCAGAAAATCGATATATAAATTCACTTTTTGTTTGTATTTTAATTTATTCAATCGGTTCAACATGTACATTTGCAACAATTCTGAACTTATCAATGGTGATTGCAGAACGGTTTATCGCCGTAAAATTCCCTCTTCGTTTTCGTGCGATTGTAACAGGAAAGCGAATTGGAATAGCTATATGTATTTCATGGTGTCTTAGTGTCATTTTTGGAATAGCAGGCCTAATTCCATTTATTATGCATGGAAAATTAAAAAAGATAGTACAATGTCAAGTAAGCCAGGTATATCAGAGCAAATTGTATTCATACATAATTACAACATCAAGCATTATCTTTTTTTCCTGTATTACATCTATGTATATCATGATTATACTTGAGGCATGTAAACAATCAAAAGGAGTTCGATCTACAGCTACCAGAATAGCAGGTCTTGAATCACGATCGAAGAATAGAGAAAAAACTATTTTTAAAACAATGGGATTAGTTATTGCCATATTCCTTATATGTTGGATTCCTATTTCAGTTTCTATGGCAGTCACGGTCGCATCAGATGTGCCACGTATCGCATTATCATGCCTGGCTTTTGCGAATTCAGCTGTTAATCCAATTGTGTATGGACTACGCCTCGACGAATTTCGAAGTTCTTATAGAAAAATATATATCGGAATCAAGAATCGAATCTGTTCAAAAGGGTAAAGAAATATGCGAGATAATAAATACAAACATTAGACCAGACCTGCATTAGACATAACCTATATTTATTAGACGTCTTGGAACAAACGTAGATAGATACATGCGAAGAGGTTTGCTAGCAATTAAATTTTTGCTGATATGCTGCTAAAAAAATCTGTTCTATTCAAATTTTTTACGAAATCTTGATGTATACAATTTCGTAAATGATCTACAAAAAAGTTTAAGAAAAATCTTCTTAAGAAATAACGAAATTCGATGATGTCTTCATGTTCGTATTTCGGGATACATCGACATGATCGGAATCGATAAAATGACTTCGATCATGCCGATGTATTCCGAAGAAATTACGACGAAGACCGGATTCCGATAAGATCTGTCTCCTGTCGTATACCGTGATGATTTTTTTGCGCCTTTGGAGGTCTAGCAAATTGAGGATATTGAATTGAAGTTACTGTAAGTCAATTGATTTTCTCTCTTACTAAGGAGATCATTTAGTGGACAATACGCTATAGTTTAATCAATAACCAGTAACCACTGGTATTATGTAGTGTTTATGTAGTCTTTAAGTGTATAGAATATAGCCATACTAATTCTACACTCTAGTTTTCAAATATTTCAAGTCAACATTTTGAATTTTTCCAAAAACAACTTAATGATATGATTGTGAAGGCGATTTAGATAAGAAATATTTTGGTATAAGTTTCATGTTTCTGCTTTTGAATGAAAGTATATGACTTGGAATCAGGAAATTTCCTGATTTAAAAAACATTGGTAGTGTTTATAAATGTGTTTTACATCAGCTATTACATGTTCAGTGTATATGTTTAAAAAAATCAATTTTTAAATTAGATAATAAAAAATCCTGGGAACGAACATATGAGCTATCACTTATGTAACAAATAGCACGAAAGATTGACATTTAGAGCTTAAAATCTAAAAAGTTAGATAAGTGTTATCTATTTATTTAATCCTGTATTTTAAAATTTAAGCGGATGTCATCATTAGATTAGATTCCGGTACACCCAATTATATAGTTTTCATAATGCAAGAAACGTATCGTTGGTTAACTTGGTTAAAGGATCTCCGGGGCTATGGATTATCCTTATATTATATTGGGAAGCAATGGGAGTAATAGAACATTTATAAATGATCTGGACCCTTCTTTAACTCACAATGAAGCTGTGATCATCATTGTCATTGTCACAATCATAACATTGTTAATTTTGATTGAAAACTCAATTCTAATCGTGTCCATACTGATAAACAAGGCGTTGTTACAACGTATCACTTATTGCTTCATTCTTAGTCTTAGTTTTAGTGACTTATTTCTTGGATTACTTCTGCCAATAATTTTTTTACCGGATATCTATCCAAACAATTCGCTAACAAATTCATTATTCAAGTGCATCTTGGTTTATGGAACTCTTGCACTTCTGATGACGGCTACAGTTCTTAATCTGACCTGTGTAACCTTTGAAAGATTTATTGCTATTGTTTACCCCTTACATTTTATTACCATAGTTACAAGAAAGCGCGCTAAGATCACCATCTTTGTCTGTTGGATTGTTAGTTTTATTTTTGGATTGGTTATACCCTCTTTTTGGCACAAGGAACTCCTCCATGGAATATATTGTACTGAAAATATTGTTTATCATCAAGGTTATTGTTACATTATAATTGCTATATGTGTTATATTATTCTTAACAATTACAATTATGTATATTTTCATCTTATGCGAGGCGAAGAAAACTTATAAGGGCGCATGTGAAAATGACAGAAAAACGAAAATGAATGAAAACAGAATTTTGTGGACAACCAGTTCAGTGCTCGTAATATTATTCATATCTTGGGTGCCTCTTGGATCTTACATGGCTTTGGGAAGACGTGGTTTTCATATTAACACCGACTTTCCTCGTATGCTTTTATCTTGTTTAGCTATGTCGAATTCGTTTGTGAACCCCATTGTTTATGGACTGCGTTTGGAGGAATTTAGGGAATCTTACAAAACTGTGTTACTTAAGCTAAAGCCTAGATGGGTAAGGTTTGAATAAAATCCTGATATCAATTTGCCTTAACTTGTTGTAAATGTCATGTCACAACAACCTACTATCATAGAATATATTCTGTTCGGTTTTCTGATAATAAAAAAGGCAGTTCCGCTTCTCTGTGGATCACAAAGACACATATAAACGGACGTTTATTTCTTACTTTGGATCACAATGACACATGTAAACGGACGTTTAATCATCTAAGTGGAGAGTCCTAACGTGATTTTTCAGATATTGTTGAGTAATGATACAGCAACCTAATATAAGTAGTCTCGATCGGAAACATTACGATTAATGAGCCAATTCCATCGATAAATCCATTATATCGGGTTGTAATTGACATGAAATTTAATGAAATTGGCTCATTGGTCGTATCATTCCGATCGGGACTATTTATATACACTGTATTAGGTTGCTATATCATAACGCAAAAATCACATATAAACGGATGTTTATGTGGATCACAATGACACATAAACGGACGTTTAAGATGCATAAACATCCGTTGATGCGTCATTGTTATCCACAGAAACACATAAACGCCCGTTTATATGTTTCTTTGTGATCCACAGACTGAGGATAAACGGAACTGCAAGTTTACCATATCATGAAAACCTGATAAAACCAAACATAATATATTCTTTGATAGAGCTTTGATAGAGCTATTGCTAGCTACTACAATGGTTCAAACTTTTAGATACAGAAGATCAAATAACCGTCCGTTTATAGGTAACTCTGAACACACCAATAGATCAAGAGCCAAATTAGTTTTTTCGTAATGCTCGGTTAAACGTTTAGTTAACATTGGAATGTTATTATTAAAAATGAAGATGAAATTATGAAAAATATGTTAATTCCTGTTCTAGTCACGTATTGTATGCAATTAATATATTTATATTTCTATATTATCATGTACGTACATCTGAAATAGAGAACGAACATTTATCTTAATAGAACCTGCTTTAGTGTTATATCAATCTACAATTCAACTCAAATTCATCCAAATCAAATAGCAAGGCAAAAGGATCTCCAATTTCAAATTAAAACTGACACTATAAATCCCAGTGTCAAAATATGTTTTGTTGTACCCGCGTCCTTACGAGAAAATGGGTAATCTAGTAGTTTTCCAGAACTCCAAAATACAAATACAATACATTCGTAAATGAAACTTAACAAAATCCACCGTCATATAAAAAAATGTAATCGACACACCATTGATATTTTTGTATATGAGATACTTTTATTGAACAATGATAATTTATGTAATTGTAACTTAACTTTTTAAAACTTAATAACAAAATAATCAAGAAATAACTAGTTCTAGCCATTTTAAAGAATCAATTGAATGCAAATGAAGATACATTTTTGGCCTAAAGTGGGCCTTCTAATCATATTGACAAGTAAAAGACAATTATCGTCAGTTGAAATTTTTTATGAAGCTATACACAACAATCTACCTAAATCTGATACAGGTACATGTACTTTGAGTTTCATGTACTTTCGAAAAGAAAATGCTACTAAATCTGAGACTAAATGATATGTTTTTAAAAGTAAATTAAAATTAAAAACTTATTTTCTTTTTTATATAATACAAGTATTATATACTTCTTAACATAACTAATTACAATGTATCTACTATCACTAGTCAACATAATGAAAATATAGTTTTTCTCTAACAATATAAGACACATATAAAAATTGATCTAATTTATGTAAGATAGTGTAAAACTAAAATACGTAAACGAATTAAAATACGAAAGGAGTTTTATCCTAAGTCAGTTTTGACATGGAAAAAAATTGCAGAAAATAATATTTATCAGATTTTGTTTTGTGATATATGGCCAATATTAGCGAACACAATAAAACTTTCTAAATGTGACGCCCCCTTAAATAAATTATGACATCCACTACGACCTTAAAGGGAGACTGGATCGTTAAACAATAATATTAAAACAGTAGTAATTCTTCAATAAGTAATTATCATACTATAGTTCACTGCAGTACAACTAATGTATAAGGTATATACATCAGTAAAACTGTAAGCTGCCAATGAATTTTTAATCCCATAATGGGGAAGGAACCATGGTAATCTGTACCAGTCAGAATATTTTCCGACCTAGAAAGTGTGCCCCTTAAATTAAAAATAGCCCGCTTGTTCAGGGTATAGCCGCCCATTTAAACGCCCGTCGGCTACTCTAATAAAAATGTCCGACATTTTAGTATAAATGACTAGATAAATAGATATTGGTTAGTAATAAATCAAGATAGTTACCCATATAGGGGTAATGTTATCAATCATACAAAACCACACACCATTCCGCTTTAAGTATAAATGATAGTACATTTAATCCTATATAATATTACATGAATATTGTATAATCGTGTACCCCGATGTACCCGCGATACAAAACTATAGGATCACGGTTACTTGATCAATAATTATAAAAAAATAATAGAATAAAGGTAGGTAACCATTGCAAGATTACATGAAAATACAGGCGGTATTGATTTTAGATTAATACATTACGATTATTCAAAAATACATCAAATGCAGTGGCGTTATGACAGTATGGGTGACCCGTCTCATGTTATGGGTCCTCCCAAATTAACCACTCTTCGCAAGAAATAGAACATAAAAGCATTAAATACAAAACATTCATTCTCAGGGTTCCCACAGATTTTGGCAAAATTCCATGACTATTTCAAGACTATTTCGAGAAACTTAAAGAGTTTTGGCAGTGAATTTCCAGGGTAAATTTCAACAAAATTTTGATTTTTGACCCAATTAGCCAATATTCTTATTTTCTGGTGTTAAAATGCTTTTCCGCAGTCCAAATACCAGCCAGTGATGAACCGCGACAAATTACTTAAAAAGTTATATCAGGAAAATTGATAGAGAATGATGCATCACATCTGACATTACACGTACCTATTCAGAAAAATTGACGCATATATAAAAACTTTTGAGATGTTTAATTATTTTTCAAGGACTTTCTAGCAAAATTCCAGGACTTTCAAGGACTTTAATAATTTTCCAGGATTTCAAGAACCAGTGGGAACCCTGAATTTCTATTGCCAAATAGAATAAACACATTATGTCATCTAAAATAATTGAATATACAGAGATCCATACTAAATAAATCGAATATACGAATGCTTTAGGATACATTTGAAATATAAATGACCATGATTAACATAATAAAATTACATGGAATGTGTAATGACAGTGTTACTAAATCTGAGAGAATTCAGCATTTTAATGCAAAATTTACTCGGACAAATGCTAGCAATTCTGATTTTCCTCGGTGGTAGTGCTCAATTCAAATCCGCAATATTATTTAGCACGGAAAATCGAAGCACGCATTTATCAGGGTATGCACAGTGTTATACATTTTACCAATCAATTGTTTGATTAAATTTAATTACAGTTTAATTTTCAAAAAAGGTCCGTTTGTAATCCCTCACCAAAAAAATCAATGCCATGAGATTCATGGTTGTTACCATTATATGGAAATTTTAACCAAAAAACAACTTCAAAAAAAATCCAACCAATTAAAAAGTTCAATCATTAGCTAAGCATGGTTATGATTCTGAAAAATAAAAATAAAAATTGGATTTATAGTTCATGAAATTTATAGACGGAATAGGGCAATTTCTACGCAGGTTTATAGAACTTTTATACTTAGAAGTTTTCGATCAAACTTTGTATGATGATGATTGATAATCACTTCACGGTATATCTATGCAGTAACTATAACGAGGACGGATTTTTCATCTTTTTCAGTTAAAAATAACAACATCAACGGTTACGGGTGGCACGGGTGTAACACACTACCGTAGTGAACAATAGTTTGGTGATGCCACTGAAGTGCCCATCGTTCAATTACCCTGGGTGAGGTTCAATAAAAGTTAACGATGGATCATAGCTAACGAGTTATTCTTCAAATCTTAATCAAAATATGTTTTTCTATTATTAGGCGTTTGTTAAATCTAGTTTAGTAGCAACTCAAAAAAGATTTGATTGTCTAAAATCCTTCGTTAACTACTATCGATCGTTGATGTTAATTTAACCGTGCCCAGGCCGCAATAGGAACCCGCGCGCGACGATACGAGATGGTGGCGTGGTTGAGTAGTAATACAAAAATCGTATCATGGTACAATGTGTATCATCATAATAGAACATTTCTTTCACATGAATATCGGCCAAAGTCAGTTGAAGGGTACGTAGTAGATCACTTTTTTAGCCCGATGGCGCCGCGCCGCCTCTGGAATTTTCACTGCATTTTTTTGCTAATATTTATTTTTGGTGCAAATTAAATAAGTTGTTTATAGGCTGAAATAAGTGATCTACTACGTTGCAACCCATTTGACTTTGGCCGATATACACATCTTGCGTCAGAGGTTTTTGCTTTATTGCATGTTTTATCTTCCTATTTCTAGAAGAAGAAAAAATTTGGGGAAAAGAATCACAATAAATTTTCAATACCATTTGTCTAGATACCATGTAGTCATTTACAAGCCTATTTGAGTAAATTTTCGCATTGAGTAACGTTTTATTTATCAGACTTATTTAATCATAGGTGCTTAGCTTGTTTTTTAAATATGCTTTGCGAGATTTGCTCTGAAATGCTTATACTAACTGTACACCTATGAACTTAATAATTATCTATAATCAAAAGAAAGATAATCAAAAATCAGAGTATAATTTTGAAGATTAACAAATCATTAAATCATGATTGAAATCATTGTTTGAGAAAGCCAAAAATGTTATCTACGTTTGCCACACCATTAAATTAAACCCCTGGCAAAGATTTAACAACCAACTTTCTGTCCTACATCTATCTTGAATACGACAGGTTATCTTGTTAACGACAGGTAAAAACCATTTCATATGATAGACTCAGATAGAGACATTACATGGTATGGGTATTTACCACAACATGTACTTTTCTATAGAAACTAATCTCAATAATTTAATCAAAAAAAATCACAAAAAATTTGAGTCGAATTGAGTTGAGTAGGTTAACATTACTACAGGAGAGAGAGAGAAAATTCCCCTATTTTGATTTTCAAAATCAAATATTAATAACAAGAGCAGCATCATTTAGTCAACCTATTTTTATTGTATGTAATACATGTATATCAATACTATTTCACTATTTCCCCTACCTAATTTTTCAAAAGTCTTATTATAAAGTCATCATTTTCCTTTCCACCGAAATATCTTGAATATGAATGCAATTTTGATAAGAAACGTTTTGATATAAGTTTCATGTTGCTGATCTTGATATTAATTAAAATATTTTACTTTGAATCAAAAAACTGTATTTTTCTCTATTTTACGTCAAAACATCCAAGTACATGTAGGTCTATTATAAGCCTCATAAAACAGACACGAATTATAATTTACAGCAAAAACTAAAGCGTAGGACTAGTTTGAGATGTTAAATCTTTCAGATATTATACAATATACATAGTGCATAATTTTGTGAATAACAGGTACCTAAATCAGTCTTTTCCATTTTAACTGAAATTTAAAAAGTTAACATTATGTTATCCTTGGAATAAATCACAAATCAAAATCAGACATCAAGGATCTACGATTTTTCACCAGGTGTCATTTGCCCGACTCATACTACCTTTTAGTACCATATATTTCAAATGTCTTTATGTATGAGCATCTGATCATATATTAGCAGGGGCTACATCACATACAGGGGCAACCAAGATTAACATTACCATCAATGCTAGGTAGTTTTAGATTCTGAAGTGCTGAAACAGGCTAATTAACTGAAATTGGACGGAAAAATTGCCGAAGGCAATATTTGTACCATTTTCGGCCCCCCAACGGTTTTACATAATGGCGGGTAGTGTTGATCCCCACAAACCAATTGATCAGCATTTTTCAAGACCTTTCCAGAAATATATAGTTTGTGAGGGTCAACTACCCGCCAATATGCAAAACCGTTGGGGGGGGGGGGGCGAAAATGGTACAAATATTGCCCTTGCCAATTTTTCCGTCCAATTTTGTAGTTTAACTATCATGATTTTGATAAGGTATGCAAATTTTAGGCTAAGCATCTGTTAATGACATTCTTATCTCAATTGAAACGACCCAAAACATTAAATGCATGCCTAAGTAAATATTTAACAGATCTTCAAACTTGACGGCCCCTAAATGGCTACGGACCTATTCGCCCCTGTCTGTGATATGACCCCTGATATAAGGGATACAGATAGGTTTCTTGTCTGAACATAACAACGGACTATGCTCAAACAAAGAACTTATTCTCAATGTGCCTCAGCTCGTTATTGCGCCGCAAATAGTATAAAGCGAAGCAATTTCTAGGTGAGGCATATCGAGATGATCATATATTAGGGATACACAGATAGTAAAAACTAGATGAGACTTTTGTCTGAAGCTAACGTCGGACTACAAAGTATATGAGGCATCTCGATTATTGCGCTGCAAAAAGTATAAAGCGAAGCAATTTCTGGGTGAGGCATATCGAGATGCCCTTCCTTTAATGTGAATTTTGTATCATGTAAGTAATAGTTGCACCATCTGGTAATATTTATTCTGATGTGTGATATCTTATTAGAATATGTACATTAACTGTCCTCAAATTTCCGAATTGAACCCAACAATGACTTAGTTAGCTAAAAATTATTAATTGATACCAAAATCGACTTTTAGGTCCAAGATTTCAAAAATGAACCCGGTCTGCAGCACATCCTGTCGACTCGGAAGTGTATATTGACATCCTTGTTTTGTGTATCATTTTAAACTTATTATTTACATTCGTCATAAATAGGAGCAGTATTACACAGCTAGATATGAATAACAGCGTATGACAAAATACTTAGTCACACTATTTTTTTTAATGTAAACACTATTCAAGTACCACACACCACTCATACATCGAGTATCGTAACATCAAGGTATATCCCTCACTCTAATCTATTTTCTATATACTGATTAGTGTCGGGTTTACCCAAAATGAGGGAAAACTCACATCTGTCACACTCACGTATTTAGTCCCCCCCCCCCTCCCCAATAATCTAAAATTGAACTTTTCTCATTGAGAAATCAATCAGGGAGGGGGAGTAGAGCCCTTCTAAGAGCTTGAAATTTAAAAAATTCGCCACAAAAAAATTGTTCGATTTTCCAAATATCTCAAAAAAATAGGTTGGGTTTTGGTCATAAAAATATATTACAGAAAGATCCCGTATCATTTTTTTTCGCATGCGCAACCTTAAAACCAGCTTGCGTATGGGTATAAACTTCGAAAACGATGTAGTGGATTTATTTCACTCACCATTTTTTTATTAGACCCCATAAGGGCTTTTATGGGTATTCAATTGTGACTTTACCGCCCCCTCTCGTCCACCGTGCCTAGGGATCACTAAATTAATGGCTTCCCGGTCTCGAGCTGACAAGAACATACAAGAGACATGAAGTTAAGTATATAAATGAACAACTTACCTCATTATTTTGAACTAAATTATATTTTGTCGCCCTGGACGGCTTTCCTTTAATAATTGCGTAACAAATTA
>JAUCNG010373261.1:0-11452 GCA_032353305.1 Cephalothrix spiralis
GGTTTTTAATGGCCGATTTGTTATTTTTGATTGCATAGGAAGGTTGCAAAGTGTTGAAGGGTATTTTATAACCATTTTTGACAGTTTCTAATACGAACTCTGGCGCATCGATGTTTTCCCAAAATTCGACCCGATTTTTTAATCTCCCTGCAACAGTTATATGGTAATCAATGTCACTAATGTACCTTTTATAATGTAAATCATCGTTATCAACATGTAAAAGTAGAAAGCTAGATCCTACCTCAGACGGTTGTTCCTTGCTGTCCTTGTGTAACCGCTGGGTTCCTTGTGGCTCCGGTTCCCGCCTGTGGGACATAATTGGGCTGATAATAGGAGAATCTGCGTTCGATGCCTGACATTTAATCAGATGATGTCTTTTATAAATTGTATGGGGTTAGGCGTCTCTGCAAAGGAAGGGTGGTGAAATAACCACGTAGTTTATGGTTGGTGCCTTCATAGCACCATGCCCATATCCTATTGCGAAATCATAACTCGAAACTTCTTTTAGCAATAGCGAAAATCAGTTGTTCATCTACTCCTGCGCGGAACATATGCATGGCAGTTACTCGAAATAAATGTTTAGTATCATATCCTATAATACCAGCATTGTCTTTGCTTCCTTCTCTTAAAACGCAAAAGCTGTTCTTTTCCTCTCCCAATACTACAAAACATAATAAATAATTAGGTGAGGAATACAAATAATAAAGTTTCGGAAAAAATACTCTTCAACTGTTTTCATAACGCTCATAATACGTTAATCTACAACCATAGTTAATAATTAATTTTCTGTTACATTATTATCAATTAATTCGTTGAAGAATTCTATATGCGAACTTTTTGACATCGTTTTTATGCATTTATTAAACATATCTCGAGCTACTAAAGACAGTGTATCGATATGTCCAATAATTTTTTGACAATATCTGGTTTCGTCAAATGCTGTAACGGTGAAATTCTTCATCTTTTGTGACTGGCACTCGCTTAAATATGCAGTCTTTACTATCGTCTACCATAGAATGGACATACAATTTGTAATTTGCGCGTGCTTTTTTGTCGAAGTGTTCCAGTTGATCCGACAGTTCAACCTCTCCTGTTATGTCGGTATGTGCTATACCCAGTTCGGGAGATACCTCTTGATGGCTGCGCGGATGGCAAAATACTCCGTATTCCCGATCGAGTTTTCTAAAGAATTGGAAACATTTGTGATGTTGGACTCTTTATCCTGTATCTTTAAATGTCTGATGTCTTAACTGTATGTTTATTTCATTTTGTTCTTCCATCAGCATGATCACTGATGATCAGCCGTGTCAGCAAACTTCATGTTAACAAGACACCATCAATGACTATTATCATGATCATGTTCAGCATGTTCAGATGTTTATCAATTAAAAAAAACAGTTTATAAACCGGGTACATCATATGCCTTTCCAGCATGTTCAGTGTCTTTCACCATGTGTCCAACACTAGACCAATAGTTCCAACCGTACGCTACAGCATGTTATTTATGAATCTGAATTTATTACATGAGCATGATGAGTAAAAGTCATAAATTTATAAATATTTTAAACTCACATGAATAAATGTTTGAATTAGTCGGCGGCCATTTTTTTTTGTAATTTTGAAACATTGATGGTATTCCATATTTCCTCTTCCCAATTATTTTGAATGTTTAAAATGATACTTCTAATTGTTCGTACACGCGTATACGCTTTTACAAAAATCCGGATCCGAAATTAATTGGTTTTCTATAGCGTGTTTCCTCTTTCTCGGTAACTTTACTTGTATCTGAGGTTGCGGAAAATCACACAGATTATTGTCAATGTGACTGACGAATTGAGCAATTTTAGTCCATTTATTTGGTATGACAGGTAAAATCCTTTAAACAGTGAAATTACCTGCGTAAAACTTATTTTGACCTCCATGTTTGATTAAGAAATTGCAGGGTTCATTAGCCAAAATAATTTGATCGTGCAAAATGTTTATTTCAGTTGAATCATTATTACTTATAGTGAAAACACATGCCTTCCCGATATTTTCGAAATCACAAATGGTCTAAACTGCCGTTGGAAATCTACATGCTATAAGGTCGTGCTTCACATCTTTACCTAATACCGCCCCCTTCCAACTTCTGATAATTTTTAAACTTATTTCGTCTGATTTGACAATATGATACTCGCGGCTATTAATATTCTTTGATAAAGAAGTCTCGATTCAATGGAATTTTCCATAATTTCTTCTGCACGATACCAGTCAGAATTGATTTCAGGTTCATTACTTAATTCTTATTCTATTTTGAAATTTATGGAGTTTTCCGGCTCTCACTGGAGTGTGGTTTGTTCGGTTGAATTTGAAATCACAAATGGTCTAAAGTAAACTGCCGTTGGAAATCTACATGCTATAAGGTCGTGCTTCACATCTTTACCTAATACCACCCCCTCCCAACTCATCTGATAATTTTTAAAATTATTTCGTCTGATTTGACAATATGATACTCGCGGCTATTAATATTCTTTGATAAAGAAGTCTCGATTCAATGGAGTTTTCCATAATTTCTTCTGCACGATACCAGTCAGAATTGATTTCAGGTTCATTACATGTGTACTTAATTCTTATTCTATTTTGAAATTAATGGAGTTTTCCGGCTCTTTGTTCGGTTGAATTCTTCACCCATCATATCTTGGGATTGTAAGTTTTGGTTATAGCGTAAATCGTCAGCTTTATCCTTTAGTCTCCGAGATAGACCTCTTCTTAATACTTGTTTGACATTTAATAAGTGATATTTTTCATTTTCTCGAAGAGAATATATAGTCCAAGAATTCTCTGTATCATGCATTGATATTTTACAATGTTAATTAATACTCATATTATAATACTCAGCTGTGGTTGACCACCGGGAATATTGATGTTGGCGCTGGCGCATTTTTGTATTTTTTACAGATGCAATATTCATATTCCTCAGACCTAACCATTTTTACAAAATATCGTCGAGAAAACCTCGACATTTTAAAAAGCTGAAAGGGATTTCTCCATCCACATAAATATTATAATTTGTATCCAATAATTACAGGTTACTAATTACAACTTCTTTTTTAGAAATATACTACTGCACCTGAGGAATTTCCTCTTTTGTTTATCATTATTAATGATTGAGGATGTACTACCTGTAATAAAAAAATGTAAAAACATTAATAAAATAAAGATAGGGACAATTACCCTGGCTATTTCAACCTTTAACCTCATTTCTCTTCTTCTTTTTGGACTGGTATCGGTACTTTCACAAATATTACTTATCGAAGGTATGGCCGAATCGAGCAGTCAAATTGGCTTAGTAATACTTTCAATTCTTCTAGAAGAACATTCAATTTTAACTCATCTTGGACAAGATTCTTGGTCCTTGAGGAAACTTAAAAATGAGATCTTACTTCATATATTGTGAACCTGCTGTCACAGGTTCCAACCACACACATTGTTAAATTTCTCAAAAATATTCCGATCTATATCGACTATTTTTAGAGTTGATGAAATGATTATTTTTGTCCTACTTCAAATGTAGAATCCAAAGAAACGGCCTTAATTTTAAATTGTTTTTCAAATTTCTCGATGGCTACATTTTTGTACTTATGGCCGTGTGCGATTGGATTTTTTTCTGCGTTAGAGAACTCTTGACTCCATCAATGTGTCGAGTAGCTTCTCAATATCCCTGCGCTCTGTGAGTTTACATATAGTACCAAAATTTGATGATGTTTTGTTCTTTCATATTTCCATTTTAAGTTGTCATTTTGAAGGCGTGTGTTCTTTTCCATTATTCTTATTTCATCATCTGTAATTGAGGTTATCTGAAAATAAATTTATTCATACTGATCAGCTGGTTACTGGTATAATTATGTTCGTAAATAAATCAATCTTAATTCCATGCGAACTAACCTGCTTTAAATAAAGATTGATCGTAGAATACAGTTTAATGATGGAACATAAGTGAAGTTCAATTTCCAGCACGTACTACTTTTATTACTTTGAGCAACAAACTGGGCCCGTATTCTCCCTTTAGATTGCCCTCGATCTATGTTGTCCACTGAAAACATACCAAATGAACCATTCATGAACCTTCTAACTACACCCTCATCTATTATTTCTTTTTCGACTGTTGATACAAAACGTTTAAACGTATCTGGAGAAACACAAATACCTAATTGAGAAAGATGCTCTTTCAGCTCCTTCGAACCAAAGCATGTGCAGAGGTTAGTAACACTGATCGTTCAAAGCAAATAAGCATACTAAATGTTAGCAACAGGCGACGGTTTATATGCCTTCTTCTGGAGTTAGCGCAAGATTCATCTAAAAATGATTTATGTTATTTCTTTACATCAACATCTAAATGAGCAAATTTTTTAGATTCACTTTGATTCATGGTCAAAAGAACTACATGATTCCAAATTACAGGGTGGTCAATATCAAGTAATACTTAGTCATCAAAATTGATGGTGGCTCTGGGATCCGGAGTGCTATATCTAGCCATTAAAATTCAGTGACGTCATAAAAAAATGTCAACAAATCAATCGACAAACTTGTTATGAAAAAGAAAGTAAAAAGTGTATGAAAATAGATGCAGAAATAACAAAATAATTGTATTTACATAAACATGAAGCCAAAAGATAGATTTACATAAAACATTTCCTTTTTATACTAATGTTCTTTTAATTTAGTCTTAAAATTGTCTAATTTGTTAATTGCTTTAACTTTTTATTTTGTCGCTTTCTCTTAAAAGCCATTGTTGAATCTCCACTATCTAACTCCTTTGATTTCGTCCTTTCATCACGATTTCAGCCCAAACTCTCATCAACACTTGGGGGCTTCGAGAAAACGATTGATTTCATCTGTAGCATTGAATAATACTTCCATCTTCTTCATTCGTGCATTACAATATCTGAAAAAGAATATCCGGTTTCAACGGTTTCATTCCTTTTGGAACTTTTTATCCTCCCTTACAAATTGAGCACCTCATTTGTGTTTTTAGTACTTTTGTCACCGGTGCCTCTTGTGTAGAGGCTTCATGCCTTTATAGAACCCTTTAGAGGCAACTCAGTGCATGGAACCAGGCAGGGAACCTGAAATATAATTATAATACATGTATGTATCTTTTCTTCAAATTATCGGAAGCATTTGTGTGTAAAAAAATGGTAATCAATCTTGGTTTTGTATAGATTATCAATTTATCTCTTACTCCCATTATGAAGAGAACGATCCAAAGTATCTTGAAATAATATTATTTTTTATATAATCGCAATTATCTTAATTCATTTATTGATTACATTAAAAAAAAAGGTAAATATAGCTAAATAAATGATAGCAAAATCAATGCTTTCTAAATGTGTCATCAGTTAGTTCATCTTCAGAAACGCTATCACCTGTTCATAGTAGAGATGTTTCCTCAGGATGGTCAAGACATAGTACTTCACATATTCTAACTAGCACTGCTAATCCAATGTATTCATACCTGTGAAATAAGACTGATACTGATTTTCGAATAATTTATTTTCAATACCTTTTGAGGTGAACAATTAGATTTGTCGGGATCTTCCTCATGCTGGGTTGGAGGTTGATGTCCTTGGTTTAACATCTAGATATTCAAGGAAATTTAAAAAAAATTATTTCCGTCAATTCTATTACTTTTATGCCAATCTTGCACTGCCATTGTAATTTCTAAAAACGAGTAAAACCCCGGAATGATCTAAAGGCACAATATTTGTAACCTCACCGGTGGAGGTTGTCCAGATGTCTTCTTTTTCATGTATCATGGCTTTTGGCATCTTCCCCTCGTACGGCCGAAAGTCCATCGCGATATAAGATGGATCGCCGTTTTTTGGCATATAGTTCTCTTTGTACGTTTTCATAATTTCTATCAGTTCATTCCCTTTATTTTCGTCCTTTTGAAGTACTCCAAGAGGAACCTACCGATATGAAACATATCTAAAATAGGATATATGCTGATGCCTCTGCAGTTTTTTCACCATTTCACTGCCATTGTAATTTCCTCTAAACAGTCGTCTTTACTAGGTGCTAGCATCATTGCTTTTTTAGCATCATCCCCTTGTATAGCTGAAAGTCCATCGCACCATAATATGGTATCGATGTTTTTTGGCATATACAATGTAGTTATCATTGTACGTTTTTAAAATTTCGATCATTTCTTCCCTTTATTTTCGTCCTTTTGAAGTACTCCAAGAGGAACATACCAATATGAAACATATCTAAAATTAAATCTATGCTGATGCTTCTGCACTTTTCACCATTTCACTGCCATTGTTATTTCCTCTAAACGGTCGTCTTTTCTAGGGGCATGTATTATCATGGCTTTTTTGGCATCTTCCCCTCGTACGGCCGAAAGTCCATCGCACCATAAGATGGTATCGCCGTTTTTTGGCATATAGTTCTCTTAGTACGTTTTCAAAATTTCGATCATTTCATTCCCTTTATTTTCGTCCTTTTGAAGTACTCCAAGCGGAACATACCGATATTAAACATAAATGAACTATAGATACATACATGTATACTTAAGGCTGCTGGTAAGGAGGTTACGCATAGAAAAAAATACATTAAAATTTTAAGGCACACTTCTTTGCTTATGGATCATTCAGAGTGTAAATGATTGAATTGCACTAAGGCTACCGGTCTAACACATAATAATAAGGCCATGACAAGCTTCAGAATGAACATGAGCCGGTAGTCTTGGTACTTCAAATGGAACTTGTAGAAGTAGAAAATGCTGTTCATTAAGTGGATTAGAATCTTGCCTCTCAGTCCTCACTACATACCTGACCTGAACGAAATATATAAAACTAAAACTCAGCTATTTTTGGTACGGCTAAATTTAACCATCAACTGCACAGGCAAATTATAAAACATATAAGTAATATATTGAAAATATAGAGACAATACAACTTTTAATTCAAAAGTTGAAACCGAGCATATAATGTGCTTCAGTCACATGTATTAAAACACAGATTATCGTTTGAACATAAATCCAATAACATTCTTCAACTATAAAGATAAATTTTTGGACACCCGAGTGTCCAGTTTTTTCAATAAAAATGTAGAGCACACGGTGTCTAATTTGTTAACATTTATTGGTCCCCTCTTGTCCAGTTTTTTAATTTTTGGTTCCTTTTTTACACTATAATCCAAAGACAATGTACGACATGAATTAATCTGCATAAAATATCAGGCAATATACTTAAGCAATAGCATAGCATCGAACATAGGAATCAACAAGGGGATTCAGTAATAGATAAATAACTCCTTACCAACTTTGCCTTGTTGGGCCTTCGAGGATGCACTTGAACAACATCTTCATACAAATTACCCTTGATATGACACCTGAAAAAGATTAACAGTCATTAAATAAATAGATATTGACTACCATACCCTCTGGCTGTTCATTTTAGTCCACAACCACTATTGTTTTTCTTTTATACTGTAAGCACATTTTCTAACCGATACTTATGATTTGAAATTCCTTTTTCAGAGCTAGACGAGAAAGTTTCTTCAGAACAGGATGTTTTGTCAACTTTACATAATTTATTTATTATGTCATTTACGCCTATTGGCCGTGAAGCAGTAGTTCACGTCTTTGGTCTTTCTGATAATTTTAAATGCCTCATTCCATTTGTAGAAGTACAGGGTAAGTTCATTTGAATTTTTACTTATTTCATTCTTAAAAACGTTTTCTCTCGTTATTATTCTGAGTTTGATCTTCTAAAAAATGTCAGGTTGCATACAAGTACAATTTAAAATCTATTTATGAGATATCTACCCCTTTTAATGACTTTTTTGTAGTCTCTCTAACTCATACGACTGTCATTTTGAAACGCTATGTCGAAAACCGATGTGGGGAGATTGTTAATGACTGTCATTTAAGGGGCTTGACTAAGGATTTTCGGAATTTCAGGGTGACCAGTGAACTGAAAATCAGGGAAGTCAGGGAAAACATTTTGGTTCAAAAAGTCAGTGAATTAAAAATTTTGATGAAAGTCAGGGAAAGGTCAGGGAATTTTTTACAATAAATTTAAATTATTTTAAAAAAATTATTCCGGAGAATTAGTCTAATTATTTGTCGTGAAATACATTTTCATGTCAAAATATATGTCGCGTCAGACAATTTCATGGCAAATTATTTGTCGCTTGGTAAGGGAATTTTTTTGAAATGGTCAGGGAATTTAAGGGAAAAGTCAGGAAATTAAAAAAAGTGGTCACCCTGAATTTTGAAGCAATTTAGAGGCTATGAGAGACTAATTTCATCGAAAAAGCAATGTTGGAAGGTATCAAAACACTAAATGATATCATTTGCAGTCGATATTGAATGAAACAGTTCTAATTTTTCACACTTAGTTACCAATTTTGTTTTGGCCAATTTGAAATGATTCAAAACCACATTTTTCAAATATTTCTTTCTTAGAATCAAAAAATTAGAAAGACATATTTCATATATTGAGATTGGGATTCTTATTATTTTGTCTTTCAATTTAACTTGTTTCAGGATCGGAGGAAGGAGTCGCAAGGAAGCCAGCAACTGCAGATTATGCCGCTCATTTACTTGTGAAAGTAATCAGTGATTCTGAAGAAGTAACAATTTTGGAAAAGTTTTCTTCACAGTTGCTCAAGCTAACCGAATCAAGTAAATATTATTTCATAAGCCAGGTTTTTTGCTGTGGGTGGCTCGGTCTCGGTTTTGCTAATAGAGCGGAGAAGAAAACAGTTTATTCGAATTTAAACATATACATAATTTAGCCAGTTTTACAACTAAATTATGTATATGTCCAAATTAATTGCAACTCCCATCGTGCCTGACGGTGGTGTATTATCGCTTTCACAATCTGTGTATGGTTAACTGGCGAATGTCAAATCGAAAGTCGCCTTGGCTCTTTCAATTTCGTATTCTATCATCTAGTATAGTGGTAGTTTTATGATGCCTCTAACCTGAGATAAGGCATATCAAGCCATATTTTGTTTATCAACAGGCAAACTTGAATTCATCGAAAAATGTTCATATTTTAGCATAAACTACAGTTTCCAAGAGACTAGAACCTTATCAAATTCTGACGAAACAGAAAATCTAGATAATGGAATGTTTTTCACTCTGGCTGATGACAGTTGTGGTACGCGCGGTCATAATTTAAAACTAGATAAATAAAGATACAGATTTAATTGAATTTGATTTTTCAAATATGGAAGTGAATTAATGGAATAGCTTACCGTACAACGTAATGTAGTTCACCGTGGGAGTATAAATCAGTTTTAGGAACCGAATCTGGAATAAGGGGAGGATTTAGGGAAGGGGGAACGGTCATTTTTATGTACAATCTTGCTTTTTTTACCCAGATAAGGATAATGAATACATCTCCATTTAAACAATTAACAATGAATTAATTGTCTTTTTTTCAGATATTATCAGCAAACTTTCTGAACTGAAGGATTGGCTAGCTCCTACACAATCTATAAGTGAATTCGGTATCGAATGTATACCTCAGTTAGTCGTGCAATTAAAACAGTATGTGAGTGATGTTGAATCCCTCCCAAAAGGTCTTGTCACCACAGTAAGGATTCTGCAAAAACTCGCTATTCCCCCTAAAGGATTCAACTTCAACAGTAAGATATAACTGTTTTTATTTTTATTTTTGAGGAATAACTTTTGCTAATAAGCGTAATCGGATACTCGAGTACGCATGTCTAAACAAATGCTTAAACTTGAAAAGGGAACTTAAGCTGCATGGAACCACGGTACTCAGTTTATGATGCAAGTTTAATATGGGCACCTCCATGGGGTTTTTAATATCGCATTCGACAACTATTTGTGCGAAAAAGCACGATACGTCAATACAATATGGGTTGAGTGCCATAAAAATAGTTAGAGCACGAGTGATTTTACTCATTTCTATATAGATGAGTGCGGTATTGAATGTGCTTGTTACTTTTTATGGCACTCCATGTAGTATGGACTGTATTGACAGGAATGATCAACATAGTATCGATGAAGGAGTGTAATACATAGTCAGAAATGCAACACTGATCAAGGGCTATAAACATATTTATAGCACGAATAATTTAAGTATCTTACGAGTGCTATAATGAATTTTACGAGTGCTTTAATGAATTTTACGAGTGCTAGTAATATATTATGGCACGAGACACAATAAATATGGAACATTTTACGCTTATGACCAACGGCTATCAAGAAAAGAGTGTAATACAACATTTTGTCATTGAAATTTATTGAACTACATGTATATATGCGGATATAAAAGGACTGAAAAAGTACAAAACAAATTTTTAAATGAACTTTTTTTTGAATATAATTGCCAGTGCTAATAAGCCTATTGAGGCTGGTTGCTTTTTGTAAAATTAACGTACAAATATTGTAGTGCAATAGCACTTTAATAAAATCTTACTTACTAAATAAAATCTTACTTTACATGATTAAATTTTTCAGGACCCGACCAGCAAGAGCAACTTCAATATAAGTATGTGCTGTTGGAACTTTTCGGTTTGGAATGCCTTCAGATGTTCCAAACTATCTTGTCCGTAAGTATTGTTTAAATTTTTCTTTAAAAAACCTAATGGCCAAAATTCCTGGAAATTCTGGAAAAATCGGGAAGGCACAAAATGGAATCAGTCGGGAACTAGTTCGAAAATAAATATCCATGCTTAGACAATAGGCTATTTCGACCTTAATTGGGTGGAATTATTGCCGGAGGAGCAATTTCGTTGTTATAAATCAGTTTTAGGAACCGAATCTGGAATAAGGGGAGGATTTAGGGAAGGGGGGACGGTCATTTTTATGTACAATCTTGCTTTTTTTTACCCAGATAAGGAAAAATATCGGAAGATATGGTTTAAACATAGACAAACTATACATTTTTGGAAAGCTTGTAGAATTTATATTTTACCGCGGATATTCGTTTTTTTAAACAGCCACATGGGGCCGGGTGGCGGGGCAAAAATTAGAAATGTTTAAATTAAAAAAAGATCAAATTCTTTTAAATTTTACCGGTTGGGTTAAAAAATGAATATCCGCGGTAGAATATAATTTTCATAAGCTTTCCAAAAATGTGTAGTTTGTCTATGTTTAAACCATATCTTCCGATATTTTTGGGAAGTACCATCGAAATTGCTCCTCCGGCAATAATTCTACCCAATTGTGAACACACACATGTATTTACATAAAGTCGGTACTTTCATATTTATCCATTAATTTTTTGTAAATTTATTATTTTCAGAGTTTATCAAATAAGTTATTGAGAAGTTGGCAAGAGGGTTGTTACCAAACATCACATTCTGGAATCATTATAACAAAGACCATTAAACCGGTTCTAGCTATGACAAAGGCGATTTTATGTTATCTTATCCATGCACGAGGACCAGAATTTACGGATACTACGATGATTCCTACATTGTTGAA
>JAUCNG010373372.1:0-18077 GCA_032353305.1 Cephalothrix spiralis
TTAAGAACCTCATCCATTAACAATTTACAACGTATTAAAAAGCCCCCCCCCCATGCAGTGTCCTGCACTCCACGTATTTAACCTGACCGAGCCACCCATGAAGCTATGCGCTGATGAACTTTCTTAGGCTTCTCCCCGATGAAAAGTGATGTCGAGCCGGGTCTCGAACCCGAGACCTCCGGATTCAAAGACCGACGTTCTACCATATAACAACCGAGCCACAGTTATGACGTTGGCGTGATCCAAAGTATGGGACTGCATCGCTCGCCACTTTTGGCGTGGAAAAACCACGGTTTGTGCTCAGGTGGTGGAGCAAAAATCGAAAACTTCTTGAATGGAAAAACGATAGGCCTAGAATGACACAGAATTCAAGATTCTACTAACGACACTAGATAATATGAAAACTAAAAGAAGCATTTTTTTCCGAAACTTATCATGGAATAAACTAATACAACAATGAGACAATCTTAAACAACAAAACATAGAACAAAAAAAGACTGCACAAGTTCCTCTACATCTACCTCCTTACATGCATCCGAAAATATACACTTTGTACTAATGATATAGGGTGCATATTTAAAAAGGATGATATTCTGATAACAACTTAAATTATTGAACTGGAAATTAGTAATAATTATACAGTTGAGGTACCAGTTCCGGGTCACACCAGTTCCGGATCATCTCAAAACATTTTTTCATTGGACCAAAAATTGTGATTCAGGTTTTCAGAAATAAATTCATGAACCAGGGGTTAATCATTTCTTGAGAACGCCCTTTCTAACTCGAAAATTGTGATTTCTGCCAAAAAGTGCTTGTCTGATTCGAATTCAGTAGGAAACATATTTTAAACAAAATCGAGGACGTAAAAATATGTATCTAAGTGTAACTTTTCGTACTGAATCTAAATCTGAAATTTTAGCGGATGTGCATGAGTCACAATTTTTGTAATAAAGGGCGTTCTCAAAATTACTAAGTTGCGCCTTGCTCTGGTTTATGAAATTCTTTAAAAGAGAGAGTTCGATCTCCTTATTCAAAAACTTAGGACAATTGTTAAAATTAATTCAGATAATGGGTCAAAATTGTAAGAGTACTACATTCAGTGGCAAAGGACGTTCTTCAATTTCAGAGCTAAATAATACGTACATGTAGGGTCGAATTTCTAGTTTGGATAGATAGATATATAGATAGATATATAGAACTAACATATTATTACAGTTCAAAAGGAAAGAGCTGCTCAACTCGTCACAAGTTATTGAAACTTAACCTCGATATTGAAAACCCAAATGTGTAATCAGATATACATTAAGGAAGATATAAGAAACGGCATTTAGGCTATCTGACATCCTTTTCAATTAGACTATAAATATAACCAGAAGTAGATCGGTCTTCTTATCAGGTTTGCGGTCAACCAGCTGTCATTAAATGGCCTCTTTCCTGATAAAAGTGCAAACATGAATCGTCGTCGTTACTTTTTTCTGCAAGTGTAGCAGTACCATTGCTCAGTTCTTGGTGCTCTCTTTATTCGAACGCATTCAAAATGGTACCAAAAGTTACATCCATTACAGAAAATCGTAGGAGGGTCATATAAAGCAATAATATGACAAATAGGACAGAACGAGTCTTTGAGTTCTTTTCTTTCAATTTTTCCAAAAAACTCGTCTCTTACCTCTTCAATTGTTATTTTGGGTATCCTTTTTTTATGACGTTCGACACATATTTTAGCTAGATTAGCTGTTCCCGGATTTCCCTTCCTTTGTGCAAATTTTTCTATTTTCGACATTTCTCTAGTTTGAATACGAGTATTTCGAGAATGATTCTCTTTATCATCAGTTTCAATTTCTTTCTCTTTATCCTGATTATTTTCAGAAATATTACTATTATTTGCTGCCGTATCCATTAAATTGACCCTCGTTCGGAATGGCTTCACCTTTTTTGATTCGGTTTTTAGTATTTGTACATGTACATTGGAACTATCGGTTTTCTTCTTTTTGGTAGGCAAATCCGATGAACTAATAGTACAACCAATTCGTTTCCCACTACGGAACGTTTTTTTCGATTTCATTAATAATTTTGCGCTAGATTTGAAAGCTTTCTTCGGTTCGCTTTTTATGTTTTCCGAATTTTTTCTTTTTGAAGATTTCTTTTTCCTATTTAATATTTCTAAATCATAATCATCATTTCCATGACACAAAAGTTTATGTTCATTTAATTTGTTTTCTGATTTAAACGAAATCATGTTACCACACTCTTCAAAGCAGTCGGGACACGCATAAGGTGTAATAGTTTCAGGGTGACATATATTCAAGTGGTTTGAAAAATCTAATTTGTTCCCCCAAAATCGCCTTTTGTCATCTGTGCACAAATTGCAAAGAATCAAATTACTTTTAGGTTTGATTGGACGTTTTTTATCCAACGGCACCTCGTCGACCTGGTTCCCATCTAAAAGGCCATCTGGAATATCAACGTTTTCAGAAATATACGAGTCGGGTGCATCAACTGCATCATCCAACAATAGTGAATCAGATGTATTTGAGTTATCATCACCAACTGCTTTATCAAATTTTTCTAATGACTTCTCGACCAATTTAGAAAACGGTATCCCTCTATTACCAACTCGAATCCTTCCACCATGTCTGTCTCTGTCAATTTTGGGAAATTCGACAAGAGGCTTATATGGATCATTATCCGATTCGAAATCTGGGAGAAAAATAGGTTTTGATTCTTTGATTGGACCATCTTTCCGTCTGAATCCTGCAAAATGTGGATTCTTTTTCGCTACTTTACCTGAAAGATTCAAACCAGAAAAGAAAGAGGAATGAAGTAACTTAAGATTTCCCATTGTTTTAAAATTTTCTAATTCCCTGGGTGTGGCCAAGGCAGCAGCTTTCTTGTATATATAAATAAAATCAAATACGGGTTCTATTTGCAGGTTAGGATTATTTTCAAGCCTGTCTTCAGACGGGTGCTCAGTTTCAAACATATCGAGTTGTCTGGGAGACAACAAATGTTTTAGTGATAAAGGGACAGATGGTAATGTCTCAGTAAAAGCTTTAACAAGGTCAAATTTGTTTATTTCTATATGAAATGATTCTTCATTATTGGATTTTGATTCTTCCGATTTTGATTTTAATTCTTTAATTTTCGATAAGCATGCGTACAAATGTTTACAAAAGTGAGGCTGGCCACGCATAATAAAAGACATACATGTACATGTGCCAAGTAAAAAATTGCAAATGTACATAGTAGGACTCGGTGGTGTAATTTCAGTCTCCTGCACTTCATTAAAATTCGAATAAGATTCCTTAACCAAGGCTAAAGTTTCATTTCTAAAATTTTGTAGGATAATATCATTTATGGATGCTAACATTTTTCGACATGTTTTAACTTTGTCTTTTGAATTAGATATACCCTTTTCAATCTGAGATGCTGAATAATTAATTTGGTTTTGCAATTCAAGTTTTGAATTTAAACAATAATTATGGTCAGTAAAATTATAGTCACTAGTTTTATTGCCAGCCAAAAAGTCATCTGACAAAGCAGTATGATTTTGAGATTCAACAAAACACCAACCAGTCTCAACAAAATGTGGTAAATTGTAACAATTATTTTTAAGTTTAATACCCCGCTCAGCAATTTCTCTTTCAAGACCAATTCTATTGATATTGATTGGGAATTTCTGAGGACCTGTATATGATGTACGCCCTTCATGCGGTAGAATAGCCTTAATCATGTTTATGAGAAGCGATCTTATCTTCTTATTGTGTTTGGCATTAAGATATGTTTCTTCGATGTCACGAAATAATCTCTCTGTTATATTATTAGTACTTAAAAGTGCACTTCTTCTAAATTCTCTAGGTATATAAAATGTAGTTTCCGCTGTAAAGGTATCCTTCCATTGATCACTATTAAACAGATTTCTGTTCATAGCATCAATAAATTCTTCCTTCTCTATATCTTTAACTAATTTAGATGGAATGTTATCTCTAATAAGGGCATTAAACATAATAATAAGTTTCTCCCTGAAACATGAAAAACTGGTCCGCATAATACACTTAAAAGCCAGTGAGATAGGCTGAAAAAACATATTTAGAGATTGATAATCATCTAAATTTTTGTTAAAACGTGCCAAACCGTGGAAATTACATAAAGAGCTTGGACACTTTAAGTGCACGGCTGCGGCTCTTTCGCTCGAGTCTTTGTCGTGCTGAAAAAGTGGGAAAATAGGTTTATTTCGCTTTAATGCACATTCTTTTAAACTAAAAAAGCCACTTTTATCATTGAATATATAATATGAAGTTGGGTGTTGACAATTATCATCATCGCAAGGCAAATTGGCGAATAAAAATTCAATTGTTTTTATGTGGCTGTACTTATCTTCCGAATTACAGATTGCAAGAGCACCTATTCTTCCCTTGTTATTGCCGTCACAGAATGTAATTTCAGTTGTTGGAAACCTTACAGACATTAGATCATGTTTCAGGTCGATACCACATATGTTTTTACCATATTTTGAAAAAAGTTTTAGATTATTTTCATTGGACAATACAACATGATAATCTCTTATGAGATCAATATTACCTCTTTGAAAAAAGAGAACACTTTCGTAGTTATTCTCCAATAATTTCTCTGAGTCTCTCCAATCCGAATTCCTGTAAGGTATTGCGTCTAGCTTTCCAATACATGAAAAGTAAGTTTTTTTGTCGACATGATATAAACGGTTTTTAATTTGTTTGTATAAAACAGTCTCATTAAAATTTTTATTTTTATTATCTCGATCTGCAAATGTCGAAGGTATTTGTGAACTTTTACGCACGACTAATTGCTTAGCAGCAGTTTTTAGTACCCTACTTTTGTCCCATCCATCTCTTTGTGTCAGAATTGGTCTACGTTGGTATTGTGAATCAACAAGTTCTTCTTTATGAAAAGAATTATTAGACGAATATTCATAGATTTTCCAAACATTTGGGTTTTCAATATCTAAAACAAGTTTCAATCTCCATCCGCAGGTTAAATGGTCATCGTATCTTTTGGACGGCTTCGGTGGTAAATCAGTACGCGGTTGTCTGTTACGACCGGTTACCTTCTTCATATGGTAGCAAGTGCTACAGACTGGAAGAGACTCATCATCATTATACCACTGCGAAGCATTTTTGACTTTACAATTTGAACAAATATTATCATTTTTGAAAACAAAGTTACAGTTGGAACACGATAAACTTTGAAATGACAAATCCAGAGAAGTTAGAAGTTCACCACATTTAGATCGACAAACATTAGACTTTGATGAGCATCTTAGATACATAGTACATTTTTTCTTCTCAGAATCAGGTTTAAATTTGATAATATCATCAGGTCTATGAGTTGACCATTTTTCGTTCTCATTTACAGATACTAATGGGGCTTCAGGGTCACGTGTAATCTCAGCTGTGCCTTTGATGATGGCATTTTTGTATACATCGAAACCTAAATTTTCCAAATATCGCTTAGTATTTATACCTTGTTCGATGTTTTTGATGTACTTCCAATTTTCTTCGAATTTAATTTTATCAACAAAGTCAGTTGTTAAAACATATTGCCTAATATAATCCTCCTTTTTATCAGAACTAAAACATATTTTCTTAGATTGACCATTTTTCAATTTGCAACTTATATATATTTGTTTGTTAGTATTGTCACGATGTATTCGAGGATTCTCTGATAAAAAAGAAGTTGCTTCCGCATGATAATTTTTCAAAACTGAAGCATCCCCGGATAACCAATTCTTACATGCCGTACTGGCAATAAATGACCGAATTATATCAATATTATTTATATCATCGAAACCTTTATTAGAACATTTTAGGCGTTTTGTTATTTCTTTCGAGGACCCTATTAAAGTGAAGCGTAGCCGAATATTTTGTTCTTTTTTAAGAAATGAGATGGATAGTGGTTTTTTAATTAAACCTTGCAAGAGTGAAAGATCGAATATAATATTATTATTAGTCGTATAAAATAGGCACAATGAGTCATTATTCTTTTCATTTTCAAATGATGATTCCAGAATTTTGGGTTCCGGATCTGAAGTACTAAAATTTGTTTTTTCGAGTTTTGGTTTATCATCTTCCAATTGTGATTCCTTATCATCAGTAGAGGGTTTTTTATTGACAAATGATTTGGTATTTTGAGATGATTCTTCAATATTAGGATTCGGCTCCTCCGTAATGAAATTGGATTTTACGAATTTGGATTTTTCATTTTCCAATTTTGATTCCTTATCATTGTCGAATAGGTCCCCAAATGAAATAGGACGTCGAATTCGAAGCCCTAATTTTGAAAGAGATTTTTGGCGGATCATATCTATTGATACAGTATTTGATATAAGCCAGTTGATAACAACAAGCCTAAGGTACCAAGAATATCGGCTAATATTTTTTAAAAACGTAAGATTATTGCCAGCGGTTTGTAATTTCTTGAATGAACTAAAATCATAAGCTGCAACAGCCGAAAAGACAATCGCAACGATTCCACAAACGTGGCTACATGTCTGAACAGGAAATGACAAAAAACAAGATGATGAACAGTCATGGACAGCACTTTCCGAAGGCAAGTGCATGTAACAAAATTCTAACACTAGATTTGGAGAAAATGGTTCCAATAGCTCAGCTAAACGAGTATCAAAGCATTCTGGTTTTTGCCAACCGAGAGGATCACAATAAAAACAGCAATTTGAATCAAAATCTATTACAGCGAATGAGTAATGATTACCTCTATCTCTCTCTGTACTTAGAAACACATTACCGTCTGACTGCCCGATATGCAATCCAATAATAATTCGCTTTCCTGATAAGTTCTTTGAAAATTTATTAGTATAAATTTTTTTACCTAATTTTTTAAGAAGATTTTCGCCAATTTGACTGAGATATATTGTAGCGATGTTAATATTCTCTTTTTGGTATTTCCTTAAAAAGTGTTTGACGATCGTATCGCTGACCCACTTTGTTCTTGCAATAGACCTCAGAGCGCTGACTTCTAAATCCGTGCCAAATACACTATGCCTTACAAGAGGTTCATATTGATATGCTATTTTTTGGAAGTTCAACATAGTTTCCCCATTAATGTCTTTTATTGTGAGAGGAGGATTTAAGGTTTGAACCTCCCTAAACCAAGCAGCATGTGAGGCGACTTCTTGTCTGTTGCTTATCTTTGGCAATAAACTTTCAAAATATCGGAACCCCTCTATGTTAAAACTACCATACTCAAGTCTACAATATTGAGGCTTTTGTGCACTAACCAGCTGCAGGTATTGAATTATTTCATTGAGTTGGGTCTCAGGGGGCATACGTGGGGAAAGGCGGGGATCACTAATAGATGACTGAGCATCTATATCAAAAAATTCAATGTCAATGGAGAGGTAAGTACTTGGAAATTCTAAATCTAGGAAATTAAATCGAGTGATTTCCGGAGAATTACATGATTGTAAAATAGATTCATTCTCCTTACCTGACAAATCAATGGTGTCAAGTATATCTAATTCGTCATCACTTGATGGATCATAAGGATTTTCAGCAGTATCCCCGCGGTATTTGGAATCTTCATTATCACTTGATTGACTAGATTCATCTTTAGTTCCCCCTCCAGTCATGCTACATCTAATAAACCCTCCATTACCATCATCACCAGTAACTTTCTTATAATTTGAACGACTTGATTCTGCTTCTCCACACCTAATAAACCCTCCATTACCGTATTTTACAGTATTGTCAGTAAATTCCTTATCTTCTTCACTAAAAAATCAAAAAGATTCAATTATTAAATCAGTTTCGACCGATCGTCCTTAACCTCCATAACATTTTTCAATGTATTTACTGTTTGTGGTTCCATCTCTCACACGTATGCGATGTGTATGAATGAATTTGTTATATTTTTTACATACAAACTACCTTAGTAAACTAAGGATATAGCAAAGCAGTAAAACGTTAATAAATTTTGTTCAAACAAGTATTATATATATATATATATGTATGTATGCAAGTTAATCGCAAATGGCCACAGATCTTAAATTCTGAATATCGAAGGAGTGGCTCATTGTCTGTAATATGTCTCCGGATTCTACTATCATAAAATAATAAAATAGGACCCTTTCCAGCGGCACGTCCTCGTCACCGAAATGTATTGATTAACCTCCCCCCGGGGGAATTACATACCGTAAATTGTTTTATTAATCATATCATTCATTCACCGTGCACACACATTATAAAGATAAGTTGTAGTGATAATGAAGTGTTTACAATATATATATATATATATGCAATATGTGTATATAAAGGCAAAGCTGCACTCAGTGCATTAGTAGCAAGTATATATAGATCAGTATAGCACCTTAAGAAGATTCAAGATAGAACAAAGATTTCACGATACATTTTAAACGGTGAAGAGTTGGATTATTGGTTTAAAACTAAAAACAAAGTGATTGATGAACAACATCATAAATTAAAATGTGCATAAAAGCTAAAAATTGGTGCAGAGCTATTCACCACATCCCGCTGCATAAGAAAATAACAAATTATACTCGTTTGTTTATCCTGTACCGGTACTTCTGGATTTGAACCTGTCAAAATACATTAATAAACCACAAAGCACCTTGAAGGATTTAAATCAGATAAAAATTTTTGCATTGGTATTATTTTAAATATTGTAATTAATCAATTTGTTATTACATGTTCTAGGAGGGTTTAAATATCCTCTTTTCCCGCTTCCGCTAAATCACTTTTCCCGCTGCCCGCAACCGTTAACCTTTTCAATTTTTCCGTTAGCAATTTTTGGCCCTTTTCCCGCTATACCCCCTTATTTATTCCATTCCATAACATTGGACAGCCCATTTATATTATAGAAGAAAATCCACAATGTTGCCAAAAATCATAACTCTGATGATGCTCCATGACCGAGAGCGAAACGTTAGTAAATAAAAAATAAATATTCAAATATTTAGTTTTACTTTTTGGCAACATTGTGGATTTTCTTCTATAATCATTTAAGCTCGGATTAATGTGCTAATCAACCATTAAGCCCATTTATATGTTCTGAGTGCTTAATTCGATGTTCTGAGTGCTAAATTCGCTAAAATGGTCGTTTTCAAAAATCGTTTACCTCTCCCTTCGACCCATACGCAAATTTAAGCGAATACTAACCTAATAATACAAACAGCTGATTTGTTGGTTATTTCCTCGTTCCATTTCCTGCAAAGAGTTATTAAAACTTTATTACATAATAGGTTACTTTATTAAATTTTAATGTAGGGATTTTTTTAATTGCTTGGTTTACGTATCCGCCGGTGAGAATTTCCGAAAAATGGAAATAATTTTAAAAAGCCATCGGGGAAATTTATTTTTTTACCGCTGGTGGAATTCTCAGACGTCAACTTAAAAAACAAATTGTCGTGGTGATTTTTGCAAAGTACAAAATTAGTAAAATTACTGAAAGAAAACTTACATCAAATAACGGCAAGTAGCAAAATGATTTCCGCCGTTAACTGGTTCACCACAAATGCATTTCTAAAAATAGACAAATATAATTGTCAGAGGCATTCAACATCATGATTATTTTCAACATATCACTTAGTAATGAACCTGTCAGCATCAAGGTTTTATTCGGGAGATAAGACCATGCTCTTAAACGAGAGGGTCAAATTTCGCTTCCAGACACTTTTTTGAGGCAGTTTTCCGATTCCGACAAAGAAAAAGCTCCGCGGAGCTCCGTTTTCTTCTTCCCGATTTCGATAACCTTCATTTTCCTGATTCAAAAAACAAATTGTCACCCGCCCGGTGAAAAACGCATTTTCCCGCTTCCCGATAAACTTCCATGTAACCCTCTTAAATGGTTATTTTTCAAAGATTAAAATATTCATAATTGAGTCTCAGTATGACGTCATCTTGCTGCTATACATTTTATTTGGACACACTGGAACTGTTAAGTGGATACTCTCATCGAAGCTCCATGGGATTTTCTGTGTCGAGCTGCTTTCTAAATACAGTGTTTAGAAGACGGATCTTAGATGATTCCGAAACGTCAGTGTCGAATTTAAATGATTAACTTTTGGTATTAAGCAATTGGTATTTTTGTCAAAAAGAGCTTACTCATACATGTATGTACTTACATCGTGATTAGTCCTTATATTGGTATCATCAGCTTCACCCTCTGAATTTTCTTCATTACCAACTTGAATTAACTTTTCTTGGCTTACTTTTCGTTTGTTTTCAGCATCTTTTTCTTTGTTCACGTCATCTTTTCGTTTGTTCTCAGCATCTTTCTTTTTCTTAGCCTCATTCTATCAAATAAATCAATGAAATCAATCAAAATATATAGGAGAATATTATAGAATTCATATCTTAAAGAGGACTTTTATATTATGAATCACAATATGTACTTTAAAGGCTGAAACCAGACAGAACATAAATTTAAACTCCGCATCAACTACCTTCGCGGTTTTTCAAGCTTTACCGCTGCAATTAATTTCGATATGTGCAGATATTTTTAAAAGAGCAAACTAGATTTTTTCATTTCATATTATTTCTTACAATAGGCTAAAAATACGTACCTTGGATATCTTATAAATTGAAGCATGATTTGCATAAGCGATGCTTATGCCGGGACGATAGCCCTGGCCTTTATTTTTTTTAACACACTTCTGTTGGTAAACCATATCGCTTAAGGTTTGATAACCACCAAGTGGGAGCGGACCATCTTAAAAAGAAAGAACAATTCTCAATTAAAACAGGATAAAATATCAAATTTAGAGGAAAATGTAATTCTGAACTTAAAGGCTCTTTTTGCTCCCCCAGTATAACCTAAACGGTCGGATATAAATAAAAACTAACGCCAAAAATAACATCGTGAAACAATTTATACTTGAAATGACTCTACTGTATAAATATTATTTAACACTTACCTCCATGATATTTCAGAACAACACCATTTGATGTGTTTAACTTTCTTTCAAGGATTTCCGGAGACACAATATTTTTGGACATCTCCCCTTTCTGAACATTGGTTTTAAGATCCCTATAAATGATAAAATGAAAAATACATTTGTTGTACATGCATGGTCAAAAGTAGGAAATACATCAGAATAAACGAAAAAAGTAGCAGTTTATTAGTAAATAATGACAGCTAATACATTAATCTGAAGACAGAGAGAATATATATATATACACAGTTTTGTGGAATTATTGAATTGTGGTTTTGCAGTTTGCACTATTTGGGAAATGGACACACTTTTGCTAGAACGCTTTAAGCGATTACGTCATATGAGGTAATGAAATAAGATTAGGAACCCGAGGGGCGGGAAACGGGTCAAAAAAACGTACGGACTACGGACTACGTAGTAGTCCATGGACTACGACCCGGACTACTGGACTACGACCCGGACTACTGGACTACGGCCCGGACTACCGGACAACGAGCCGGACTACTGGACTACAGCCCGGACTACTGGACTACGGCCCGGACTACTGGACTACGGCCCGGACTACTGGACTACAGGCTGGGCTACCGGACTACGAGCCGGACTACTCGGTGAAATCCACCCAAAATCCATGGATTCTGGACTACGGACTACAGGCCGGACTACTGGACTACGGTCCGGACTACTGGACTACCGGCCGGACTACTGGACTATTTCCGGTCTACTGGACTATTTTCGGACTACCGGACTATTTCCGGACTACTGGACTTTTTCCGGACTACTGCCCAGACTACTGGACTACGTCCGGACTACGGCCCGGACTACTGGCTGGACTACCGGACTCCGAGCCGGACTACTCAGTGAAATCCACCCAAAATCCATGGATTCTGGACTACGGACTACAGGCCGGACTACTGGACTACGGTCCGGACTACTGGACTACCGGCCTGACTACTGGACTATTTCCGGACTACTGGACTATTTTCGGACTACTGGACTATAGTCCGGACTATTGACAAAAGTGTACCGCCCCTCGTAGGAACCCATTTATACTTGAAATGGCTAAGTGCCGTTTTCTGAAAATCCGTTTTCGTGACGTCACGCCACTGTTTTCAAAATAATCGAATAACCATGGCTTGTTGCATAGCAAATTGAAGGAATACATATCATCGGAAACGGAAAGGCTTATTTTGAAACATTTTCAATGTTTCTTTTAATCATCATTAAGGTATACAATGTAGCTGAGGTTTATTTTAATACTGATAGAATTTCCCCTAAAATGAATTCTGATTCAACGGAATATAAATATATATTTTAGACATAATGGCAATCATTTTTGCCGACATTGTACTTTTGAAGTCGATAGTACTCACCACTCAAATGCCAATGGGTAACATCTACCAACAACTTCACATAAAAAAAATTCGCTTTCTAACATTAGTGAAACTTCTTGAACTGAAAAAGAATTACGGCCAAATCAGTAGTTGATATATTTATATTCAAAGAATAAAATGTATGGGGCACATCGCCTTATGCAATATAGGCTTATATAATATATACACAATTGGAGGGAATTATTGCGGGGGAGTAAAAAAATCGGAATGAGGGTCTGTGCCATAAAATGTATATGTTTTTCATTACCTTACTAAAGAATCTAATATAATATATTACTAAAACGAAAGTTCCTGAAATTGCACTTTTAGACCAGTTGTATGAATCACAATACATGCACCTGAAATGGCGTTACAATCTGAAATGCCATAATACTCAGACCAGATTTACGTCGCGGTAATACATAACAAAGCTCAGTCACTCTCAAGAAATTCGCGTCCCGAAAAAAAGGTTCACATCACGCAGATCAAAAAAATGCAACAACTTAAACATTATAATATCCCGCTCGCTACCTGAATTTATGATCCCGGTCGTAAAAACTTTCCGACAGACCCCATACTTACATAGAACACGGAAAAGTTTGATATAGCATGGCTTGGTTAAATGGACTTCATCCTGATATTTAGTCAATCGAGGAATTAAGTTTTGGCTTGCGACGAAATTTATAGGCTCATGCGCCAACATATCTTCAAGAGCGGACACAAATGAAATATGGAATTTTTTTATTTTCCGTTCCGGTATTGGGGAAAATATGAACTGAAAAAAAGAAAATATCCAATAGATATTCAACTTTTGATAGAATTTTATATAATATATATACCAACTTTTTTTACAGAACTGATGGAGGCTTAATATAGCCGATCCTAGAGCTAGCACTATCGAGCGCTATTATAAATGGGCAACTAAATAACGCAACTTGGTCAGTTTTGGCCCTGGAATGGATCGACAAATCTGTGTAGCGGTTTGGTCGATTCCTCCGCGCAAAAACGTATGACAGAACATTGACCAGATGGCGAGTTGTTCAAATATATATTTACAACACGTCAATTATCATTTTCTGTAATAAAACCTAATAAATTCGATTTATTTCATGTAACGCGTGATGGATTCAATTGCGTTAGGTATTTCACGATACCGTATTATGCTTACATTTCCGCCCCTCAGTGCGGTGTATTTCATTATATTCTTGGCTATTTTGGATATAAAATCAGTCAGTCATGCGAATAGCGACAATTACCGAGTTGCGAAATAACTATGAACTATATATATACAATCAGGACATTCTTTTCTTAGATACATATAGTGTTTTACACTGAATAACAAGAGCTGCGGTGCGGCCCCGCGATAAGGGACGAGGGGTCCCGGGCCATCGTGAGTTCGAATTGACAAGAAAAAGAAATTCTTTATCTCAAATTTGATTTTTGGAGATAGCCGGTTCTAACTCTCATATAATTGTTATTAAAAAAAACACTCAAGTGCTGATACGGGAAGATAAAACGACAATAAAACTATTAAATTGCAAACTTACTATAAATTTATACAATTTTCTGGCATTTGATAGAAGCTGCCTTAACTCTTTATGAGGAAAACCTGAAATATAGAAATAGTAAAGATCAAAGATATCGCTTGTATAAATCGTACTATTTGGAAAACATAAACAGATTCCGTGACTACCATTATTGGCAGTAGGCTAATTATGCACCTATCAATAAATTTCCACGCAGGGGGATCTGTTTTTTGTGCCTTTTTAGGCGGGGAATACGCTTTTAAATTCTTCCCCACCCCTGGGGTTTGCGCATTTGTTGGATATCAAATGTCCCGTAGGTGTGGGGGTACGTTAATTTACGGTATATTTGCGCAAACTTTTGTAAATTTAACTTTAACTCAAAATTTATTATTTTTTATTATAACTAATTTAGATTGAATTAATTATCTTCGACATTTTGGGATTCGCCATTCTGGTCGTATGCCTTAAAGCATAGGTCACGTGGCAGGTTAATAACATACGGTATTATCCTCGTTCTGAAAACCGGTGAAATTTTCTTATTACACCCCGGTTGTGACGTCACAACTGGAGTATAATAAAAAATAAATCACCGGTTTTTAAATCTACATGATCGAGGCCCACTGTCATTAGCTAATAGCATGGACTGATTATGCTAATAGGTCTAATAATAGTTTGTCTAGCTCAGAACAACAAATACGTGGTTCAATAGCTAACATTATATTTTTGAGCCTCAATAAATAGCAATTCATAAACTTTCATGCTGAACGTCATTTCTATCGTACGTATTGTGACCACTATGGGCCTCTTTGCGAGTCGATTGTTCTCTCGGTTATATACATGTACTTGTTATTTCGGGATAATGATTCTATAATATTAAAGTGGTTCTCTAATTCATTAGTCAATGTATTGTCCTGATCAATGCCAACCCGCGTATTAATAAGCAAGTATATTTATTTCGGCTTTCATGGAAAAGGCTCATTTTTGTTGAGAAATAATGCAAAGCACTTGAGGGAGAGGGGTAGTTTCCACAGCGATGTTATCTGTGCGATATAGGTTGGCCCAATGGCCCAGGTATAACACCTCGGAGATCGGGTGAGATAAGACTCGAAATAATGACGTTATGAATCACAATACATGCATGCAACTGAATTGTTGTTTAAAAGTTGTAGTGTCATAATCAGACTGAAGATTTGTAAAGATCATGTAAAGATCTGTAAACGAAAAGGTTAGTCGTTGAGCAAGGATGACACTTTTGTTAGGAAATAATTGTTTTTGTAACCACTACATTTTTTAACTCTCATGTTGATGTATAAGTGTAACTGAAGTTAACATCGATCACCGAAAATGTGACTAAAAGTATTCAACATTATAGGGTAAATAATTACCATGGCGCTGGCTCCTTCTCATGTCATTACCGGTACAAATGAATATACCGGTATCACACTGAAAATAAGAACATGTTTTTTAGAATAACTCATAAACGGTCAGTTTCAATTTTGTGATAGCCTGATAGGTATACACGAGGTAAAATACAAAAAAGTAGAAGCAACATGCAAGTAAGAGTACAAGTATATCACTTAATCGACCGCGATCCCACTGCCCAGGACGTAATGCAATGTATGCTGTAAATTCACTTAATCAAATAAGGTATGTATACATTATATTATTATTATGCACCTATCAATGAATTTCCCCGCAGTCAAAATTAAAAAAAAAAAATTGATAAAAGTTAAAATTTTCAAAAGTTTGCGCAAATTGGCGTACCCCCACACCTGCGTGCGGGACATTTGAAATCCAAAAAATTCGCAAACCCCAGGGTAGGGGAAAAAAAGCGTATTCCCCGCCTAAAACTGCGCAAACCCGGCACTTCCCCCCTGCGGGGAAATTCATTCATAGGTGCATTAGTGCATACAGTAATACCTACAAATACAATATATGCTTACCTTTTTTCCATGTTGCTGGAGCACTTCATTTGCATGGTGGATTAGACCTCCTCTCACGGCAAAAACTTCCCCATGTCCTGAAAGGGGAGGTTCACAAATCCTGGCAACATGCGAGTTCCCAATAACCTGATAATCCTACAAAAGAAGGCAACATTTTAATGACATCATTTTGTAAAATATATTTCTTATCTAAAATCTGGGCCTGTATGAAGAATAGCCTCAGTTTCTATAGTGATAGAAATATGATGCCATAATCATAATTCATCCAGTAAGTCAGGTTAATGGACACAGATAGTCCAGGACATGGAGTTCATGTACTTTCAAAATAGAAATTGTCTATCATCTGGCTACGTACTAGTACCAGGTGAAAAAAAGCGTGACTGATGTGACCAAGTAAAATTGAGGTCCAAGCTCTCTAAAATTTTGGATTTAAGACCAGTAAATTCTCTTATTAGAAATAGATACAAGTACAATTTGATTGCTGTATAACGAAATAAATTACCAGTTATATGGACGATATAAAGTATATAAGATCATATAACCAAAAAAGAAGTATCAAAATAATTATGCCTTAATTGATCATATATACTTACAATACATGATGTACCGGTACCAGCAGTCCCATAACATTTAGTTAGTAATATTTTTCCTGTAAAATAAGACCAAATTTGATTAATTATCCCTTTAAAAAAAGATATGCCAGCTGGTATCAGCCAGTTTGTTCAGAGTAAGATCTATCAAAACCTTCCATTGTCTAACACAACTTAGCTTGTCTTACTTTTCCTGGTAAAATATTACAGGCGATATATATATACATGTATATGTTCTGTTCTATCGATATCATATACCAGTACTGGTACCAAAATATTAATGCTACTTTAATATGGTACCATTTAAATTAGTATTGGAAAGTGTAGTAAGACACCATACAGGGTGTCAACAGATTTAACAGGATCATTTTCCCTGACTTTCCATGACCATTTCTAACCATACTTTCTTAATTTATCGAAATAATTTTATTAGCAACTCTATTTCTGCAACTGCAGAGGCAACTGTTTTTCGGCTTTTTCACGGCAATTTTTTTGTGAAATTTGAGGCAATTTGCAGCAACCACAGAAATTTTTACCTATAAAAAAAGGTATGTTACCTAAAAAAAGGGTCATCAATAATTTTGATTACCCAAAAAGATGCGGCCGGTGGTTGAAAATTTCAAAGCCGATCTTCTACCAAATAATTTGATGATCTGCAGTAATAAATCTTTGGATTTTTTGTCATTGATGAAATCTGGACATGGTTCAGTCAAAGCATTTCTAAGTGACTGCCTCTTGTACTTAACTTTAGTGTCAAAATGACATTTAAAGACTCCAGTCAGTCCAGTTGTACCATTAACCCAACATGACTGGAGACGCCAGGATGGAAAGTTTGTATGAGCTGCCACGCCACTCAAATGCCGAAAATCATAAGATTTATTGCCGCGGAATCAAAATATTTCGTAGATGATCAGCTGCGAAATTTTAAACCACCGGCTGCGCCTATTTGGGTACCGGTAATCAAAATTATTGATGACCTTTTTTAAAATTAAGATACTGTTTCCTGTTTTTAGTGACCTATGTTCGCTTTCACAAGGTATAGCTGATCATAGCTAGCCAAATAGCCTGGAGACCGCCTACCGGCTACTCTTATACATGCAATTTCTTGCACTTATCGAATAGCCCCAGGGTTCTTTTTAGTGCATGAACTGTTCTCATACACACCAAGCCGGGGCAATTACCTTTGATTTTGCATTTACGCAACCCAGTCTGGGGCACTGGGTGTCAACTCTTATAGATCAGACGGTTCCAGCTGGGATCGAACCCACGTCAATGAAATCATCGGGAAAGATGACATCATCAACATGTCCATTAGGTAGGACACTTGAACTGTCTGAGCTAACCGGGCTCAGTATCATTTATTCATTTGGTTACTGTCATCTGCGCCTGCGTTTTCCTGTTGCCATGTTTGAAATTTGAAATTAACTAGCTGCACATCAAAATTACCCCAGTTGCTGCGAAAATGGTTGCCGCAGCACTTGAGATGAGGTGAGCTGCTGCGCTAGATCTTGATCTAAAATGACCGGCTTTCCACACTGGACTGGACAATTATAATTATTGAGAAGTGCTTTGACTGGACGACTTGTCCGTCTGTCTGGACACTCAAAACTCTTCGAGTCCAGTAATGCTATTGACATTGTCAATGACCGGTGAACTCAAAGAGTCAAGTCATTGTCAATGATCGGGCCTGACTGGATAACACTCCA
>JAUCNG010373484.1:0-11443 GCA_032353305.1 Cephalothrix spiralis
CACTAGCTATGTAGAGATAAAAGTTAAGTGCTGGACACAATGAATAGATTTGATTGAAAATTGCCCCATAAAAATGTGTATCATGATTGGATAATGACAGAATCTGATAATAACGAATTAATCCAAAGACAGTTACTGGAAGTGTAGTTAACAAAAATTCAACATTTAGCAACGTTAGCAACACAATTGTTGATCGGTTGCTATGTTCTTCTGAAGTGTCGTTTCTAGCGTATCCCATTTTTTGCATTTTCTCTGATTTTTTCAGGGCAATGATCATCCCAATATTGCAGATTGTAATAATTATGAATGGACAAAGGGTCGACGCAAATAAATCCACCTTTCGCCATATCTGTTCGTGTAAAGGCAGGATAAACCAGCATTTGTGTTTATCAGTATCTGGATCGTAAGCAGGGTGCATAAGAAACAAAAGAGGTACATTAAGTACAGTTACACATCCAATCACAACTGATACCATTGCAACACTCTTCTCAGGGTCAATATACCTTTAAATCGGAACGGAAATGCAATTGCCAAAAAGCGGGTTAAAGTCATCGTTACTAAAATCCACGAAGTTGATACTATAAACAGATACTGGGAGAATGAGAGCACTTTGCATGCAAGGTGTGATACAACTCCAAGGTCAAAATCATGTGCAAATCTCATATAATAGTTAAGTTGATAAGTTAATAAATTACCAGTATCAGATATAGTTAAACATAAGAGTAGAAATCTAAATGACTTATTACAAACTGGCCTCAAAGTAAGTAATAAGAATGCCAAAAAATTACCTACAAATCCAATTGTCAAAATTATAGGTCCAGTTATTGTAAAAACCAATTTTATTCCTGCAAAAGTTTCTGTTACATTTGTGTCACTGCTATAATTCCTTATAATATGGTCATCCATTTTGAAAATGTCTTTTGAACGACTTTAGCGTACTGATAAGTTGACACTAAGCGTACTGATAAGTTGACACTAAGTAATCTCTCCTTTTGTGTGAACGGAAGTTGACACAAAGTATTCGCTGTCCTTTATCGTGAACGGAAGTTGACACAAAGTATTCGCTGTCCTTTATCGTGAACGAAAGTTGACACTAAGTAATATCTGTCCTTTTTTGTGAACGAAATTGACACTAAGTAATCTATGTCATTTTTGTGAATGAAAGTTGACACTCAGTATAATCACTGTTTAAGTTAACACTTAATTATAACCAGTCCTTTATTGCAAACGGAAGTTGACACTAAGTAATATCTGTCATTTTTTGTGAACGGAAGTTAACACTAAGTATAATCTCTGTTATTGGTTTGTGAACGGAATTGACACTAAGTAATCTATGTCATTTTTGTGAATGAAAGTTGACACTCGGTATAATCACTGTTTAAGTTAACACATAATTATTACCAGTCAGTTATTGTAAACGGAAGTTGACACGAAGTAATCTCTGTCCTTTTTTGTGAATAAAAGTTGACACTTAGTATAATCTCTGTTATTGGTTTGTGAACGGAAGTTGACACTTAAGTATTACCAGTCCTTTATTGTAAACGGAAGTTGACACGAAGTAATATCTGTCCTTTTTGTGAATAAAAGTTGACACTAAGTATAATCTCTGCTATTGGTTTGTGAACGGAAGTTGACACTGAAGTATTCTCAGTCCTTTATTATAAACGGAATTTGACACTAAGTATTCTCTATCCTTTCTGTGAACCACAGTCTATGCAAGCAAATAGAACTAGCAGAACTTCGGCGCTAACTTTAGGCTTAATTGTTAATTCCGTCCCTTACAAGATACTTGAAGTGTTGGTAGAATGGTCTCAGACATCAAATGGACACCAAACAATAGTTTTAAATGCCGCTAACGAATGCAAAAGTCTTAATTCTTATAGTGAAAATAATTTGGTTGCTCTGTTTTCGAATTTTGCTATAAGAATTTTTTAAACTAATCGTACTAAAAATATGAAATTCCATGCTTTGTTGATATGATAGGAATAGTTTTACATTTTTTTTCTACAACACCACTAAGACTTCGCAAGTAAACGAGATGCTATTTATGATAATACAATGTATTCACTAATTACCCCAATCCCTGTAATGTTAATGTTTAAAAGAACCTAATTTTCTTAATGTTAACAAATTCGGTAAGTAGGCTACATGTACTAGTGGAATGGATGGAAAGAGAAAAAAAACGTTTTTATAGCTTTTTAAGCGATTTTTATCGAAATAATACTAAACCCGGCGTCAGGGTCCAAATGTCAAAAACTATAAAATATGCTCTTAATGATTTTTTAAAAACACATAAAATACAAGTGTTTACCTTTAGAATTCAAATTATTGCGGCATTAAAATATGTTCTTATTAACCGTTTTGTCCTATTTAGGTCAATGAAGGTAACGATTAGGCTGGGCCTACGATTATTTCTACTAGTACTTGTACTTACCAAAGTTGTTTACATTACGAAAAAGTTAAGTTCACTTGGTCATTAACATTACAAAGGAATTGGAGTAATTGCATTATCATAAAAAAGCTCGTTAACTTGAGGATTTTAGTGCTGTAGTTGTGTAAATGATTCGTTTCGCCATGAAAAGAATGGTTCACAAATACTATAAAACTGTAATTATCAACAAACTTTTTTATCGACGAACAATAATGGTTCAATGGTTCAAAAATGCTATAAAAATATTCCTAGCACATTAATAAAACATGAAAGTTCCTGTTTCTTTAATAGTTCTGATAGCAAAACTAGAAAACAGAGCAACCAAAAATGTTCTAACTAATCATTCGTGATCTCAATTATTTGGTGTACATTTGATGAATATAAAAGACAGATCTGTTACAAGAGACACATTTTAAGGATATTATAGTCAGTTGTGGATAAACAATTTTTTCTCCTAAAGTTGTATTCGAAGTTTTGTCCCTTTTTGTTGCTGTTTCCGCTTCTGAGAAAGTGGTACAAAATGGATGACAAGATAATGAATTATAGCAGTGACACAAATATAACAGAAATTTATGCAGGAATCAAATCGGTTTTTACAATAACTGGACCTATAATTTTGACAATTGGATTTGTAGGTAATTTTTTGGCATTCTTATTACTTACTTTGAGGCCAGTTTGTAATAAGTCATTTAGATTTTTACTCTTATGTTTAACTATATCTGATACTGGTAATTTATTAACTTATCAACTTAACGATTATATCAGATTTGCACATGATTTTGACCTTGCGGTTCTATCACACCTTGCATGCAAAGTGCTCACATTCTTCCAGTATCTGTTTATAGACTCATCATCATGGATTTTAGTAATGATAACTTTAACCCGCTTTTTGGCAATTGCATTTCCGTTCCGCTTTAAAGGTATTTTGACCCTGAGAAGAAGTGTTGCAATGGTATCAGTTGTGATTGGATGTGTAACTGTACTTAATGTACCTCTTTTGTTTCTTATGCGCTGTGCTTTCGATCCAAATGATGATAAACACAAATGCTCGTTTATCTTACCGTTATACGAACAGATATGGCGACCGGTTGACTTATTTGAGTCGACCCTTTGTCCTTTCATTATTATTACAATCTGCAACATTGGAATGATCATTGTCCTGAGGAGATCAGAGAAAATGCAAAAATTGGGATACGCTGGCAACGACACTTCAGAAGACCATAGCAATCGATCAACAATTGTGTTGCTAACGTTGCTAAATGTTGAATTTTTATTAACTACGCTACCGGTAACTGTCTTTGGATTAATTCGTGATTATCAGATTCTGTCATTTTCCGATTATGATAAACATTTTTATGGGGCAATTTTCAATCAAATCTATTCATTGTGTCCAGCACTTAACTTTTATCTCTACATAGCTAGTGGAAAAAAATTCAGGGACGAACTCAAACTACTTCTGTCGTGCAAGAAGTGAATTCATGTACATGTACGGACCTGCAATATTAAGAGATCGACATAATGATTTTTAAGGATTTATTTTTAACTTATCAGGCCTCATAGTCATTTTTGGTATAATTTCTTCATTAAACAAAATAACACACATTGATTACATATTGGCTGTCAGTGCTGCCATATTTTAGTACCTTTTTGAACTACATTTATGTATGTCCTCTAAAGACAATACATGTATTTCCTATCTAAAAGGTAATAGATAGGAAATACATGTATTGTCTTATGTGATTTAATGAAGAAAACAACAGACAGCCTTATTTCTGCCTTATAAGTGAGCTTTAAAAAGCGCCATAGTAAACATGAAAATACGACCTTTGCCGAATGCACGTTCGTGAGTTTCCGTTTTCGGTCTCGGAGGAATATTGATATATTTGAGGGGCTGAAATTAAGCGACTTTTGATTTGTGAGATCCGAGTCAAAGGGTCACAAGGGAGCATGGTCTTTAAAATGTAGGGTCATGGAGTTCCCTTGCAGAGCTTGCAACAAAATATGTACACATATTCAATTAACAAAATTTTAAATAACTTAGAATATAATATCAATTATTAGATATAATAAGTATTAGTTACCGGTACATATAATGTAAAAGTACTGATATAATCATGATGCGATCATTGTTGACAATGCACATTACACAAACGAAGCACTTACAAGATCTTACGATTCTGAGAGAGGTACTGATTTGGTAGTTTTGTATTTATTGAATTCCTATTTCCTATGTCAAAGGGGAATCTTGTGAATTCTCTAGACAGTAAAGTTGATACTAATTGAAGAAACAATCTTTTGTTTTAATATAATTGTGATGTAGTCCCTAAAAAAGTAGGTGGGACGAGTCACCATATTCCAGTTATGGTAAATAATGGAGATTCTAACCAAAAATCTATTCTTAAGATTTAAAATGGCTTTGTTATTGTAAAAATTATTAACTCTCATTATAATTTTGAGTCATTTACAAACAACTTAAAGATGCAGTGGACTGGAACTGGTCACAACGTTCAAAATTAATTTGATTTTAAACCATTTAGCATAATTTTGTATGTGGATCATTAGTAAGGTACAATGAATACCCCTTGATTCATACATTTGTGTTGAACATAATTACTTAGAATAAATATCCTCTGTTATGTAAGCAAAAGAGGACACTGCAATTATAGATAAGCTGATCAAAATGACCATTCGTTGCATTATATTATAGTATAACAAAATATTTCGCTTTAAAAAATTTAAGATTGAAGACTGAATCTGAGGTCTCGACTTAAATGCGCATGAGCATAAGGATGAGATCCTTCCTCCACCAGAATAAGAGTTTCGACACCATAAATTAGCACATAAATAGAGACATTAACTTTCAATGCCGATCCCATAAAAATCGCTATTCGACATTCGTGAACACATTCATTATCCGACACGTGGAACACTTGATTTGGCACTCCTAATGACGTCATTATCATTGCTCTTTGTTTTTAAAACTATCATATTTCTTTTTTTGTGCGTCATATAATTTCTTTAATTTTTTTAGTGCACTTTTATTGATTTCTTTGCCTTCGGCGTCATGTGTAGGCATACCATCCTCGTCAAATTTAGAATACTTATCGGTCTCTGATTTAAACATTTCTGAAGGTGGTCTACTAGCTTGTGCATCCTTAGCCGCCTGTAAAATGAATAAAAGAAGTTAAAGACGCGAAATCAAGCAATAAGAAATTTGAAATCATTCTAAACCCAAAATAAAATCATACACGTACACAATTGGACGGTTAAATTGGTATGTCGAAGTTGAAACCCATATTTCGCCCCCCCCCCATATTGCGTTATGACGTCATTTTAAGTATGTTAACAAACATGATGACGCCATAACGCAACAATGACGCATAAATCTCAATAACTAATCACCCATGTTAACATTGTGGATTTCAAATATGCAATCCGTTTTAATTTTGTAAATGATAGGGAGAAAATCAGTTTTTCGATTACGTCGAAATATGGGTTTTAACTTCGACATAACAATTTAATCGTCCAATAGTGTAGGCCTATTACTGTACCGGGTATGTTTAGTGAATGTTTTCGATTTAGAGTTAATGAACGAGTAATTTCAAATCGAAAAACTGAACTGAACACACAGTAATTCACCAATACTTTTAATCCAAAATATGCATATTTATATTTTGAGCTTCATTCATCATAAGCTTCAATTTGATATACTACAAGCCATACTACGTGCATATTAACCCACCACCTCCAGGTGGTTATGTGGTAAACCACCCGTAGGGAAATTTTTTGAAGTTTAAACAGTAACTGATTTTGGTACGACAATCTTGATGGAAAATATGTTGCAACTTTTGAAGGTGGTTTGAAAGGTAAACTTCACTGCCCTCGCCTCCGAAAAGAAACAACCAGATACCGTAGACCGGGGTTACTTTAAACAGTCAATTTTGTCTCGTTTTCAAAAGAACCACCCTATGATTCGATTATTTTTGGATTTTTTTTCGGAACAAAATTGACTGTTAGTATACGGTATATTAAAGAGTGAGCTATATTTATGAAAACTTTCTTAAACAAATCACCTGAGCTTTTGCGGCGGCTTCCTTCTTCTTTTCCTTTTCTAAACGTTTTAATTCTTCTTGCTGCAAGGCAAAATACCAAGTAAGTTACACGACACAAATTTACAAATACTTTAAGGGGGCTTTTTAGGTGCGGGTATTATCTAAATCGCTTGAAATGTTTTGGACATTCTTTAGCTCCTACCCTAAAGGAGGCCCCATTTACCAGAAATGTTAAATCTTTGACTTTTTCAAAAATTTAAATAATTTTCTGCGGTTAACTTTCAGAAAAATTAATTTAAATTTATTTTTTCGACCTGTACTAAAAAGTCAAAGATTTAACAGGGTTCCCCATTTACGTCTCCACTTGAATACAAATTCACGTGTTATGAATGGGACTAATATGCTTAAAGAATATGTTAGAATTCCAAACTTATTGTTTTACATTCTTAACATACTACATGCGCCATCTTGGTTCTTGACACATTGAAGGCGTCTTTGTTATATAAAATATTTGTTATTTCAAAACATATATTTATTATTTCAACTACATAATTATGCATAAATTTAATAGAGTTAGTTAGATTATACTAATCCACAATGTATACTGAAATATGGATGACATATGAGATTCGACGGAAGACGTTCGAGCAGGTGTAGACTGGTTGCCTGCTCTATTACGGCTTCTTTAGCAGACTAGAATGGGACCAGACTATGCTGCAATTGCTGCATACGAGAAGTAGCCGACAGGACGTCCGAACTGAGGTGAGATTGATCGTAGTTTTAAAGAACGCTTTTTAGACAGTGAAACCTTTACCAAAATATGTATTCCATTATTTGGTGCTGTTAAAAATCCATTTAAACTCTCTATATGCATGTCAATTTAGGGTTATATCTATTTAAATTGAATCCAACAAAGATTTTACTGGACTTATTCTATATTATGTTTAACTACGATCGATCGTAATATTTAATATAGCCTCACCAATGCGCTCGCACCAAGGTCTACTACATATCAATCTCTTCTTCCGAGAAAAGAATTTGAGTAACAATTTGTAATCTATAACAGATGACTCCTTACCTTTAATTTTTCCTCTTTTTCTTTTAATAAAATGTCTCGATCCACCAATTTGATTGCTGTTTCACCATCTTTATCTTCCAGACGTACGCCAAGATTCGGTAAAACATCATCTCTTAAATTGTCACAAAGTTGCAAAATACCATTAACTGAAAATTAAAAATCAACATTAATATTTCGAACAGCAGCCCCCAAATGATATTCCAGTAGTTCCGTTGGTCGCTGTTTCAATTCGTTTAGACGTAAATATGGGACTGTGTCTCGTCATGTTCCCATGCATTGGGGAACGTAAAAAAACGATGCATGACGTTGATAGATGGTCATCATCCATCCTTCAAAACCTGATAGGGCCTTGGTCTTAGGTGATAGTCTGAGAAATATTTATAATATTTTCACGATCTGTTTATGAGGGTCTAGATGGGGTTGAAAGGGAAGCGGGATAATGCCGAGCGGGATATTTTCAAGATTGTGACAAACGGGACGGGAAAACGGAATACGAAAAACGGGGTTAACGGAAGTGGGAAACGGAAATGAAACGGGAAATGGGTGCAAAGCCAGGAAATGGAGGTCAAAGGAAGTGGGAATCGGGAAATGTATCGGAAAGTGGAATGAAACGGGAGCGGGGAAATGGAGGGCAAAGCCAGCAAACAGGGGTTAACGGAAGTGGCAATCGGGAAATGAATCAGAAAGTTGAGTGAAACTGGAGCGGAACACGAGAAATGCGGGCAAAGCCAGCAAACGGGAGCGGAAAACGGAATTTCATACTAAAAGAGAGAAAAATTAATGATTGAACCGGACGGGATATTTCTGAACGGGACGGGACATGGTCTTTTCCCCCGAACAGGAGCGGAATCAAGACCCCCCACATCTAGACCCTCGTTTATGACCGACTTTGTTCTTCTTCTTCATTTTGATCTGAAAAAACAGTCGGCAGCAAAACAAAAATTTAATTGGATTTTCGAAAATTTCTAACACAGCAGGAATCTCATTCTTTATACTCACTCTTTTCTTCCCTAGCAACCTTTCGAACCTCTTCTCTAAAATCAGCAAATGCAGACAGATATGGCATAACGACATCTTCTTTCTGTAAAAAAAAGTATTGCTCTTAAAGTACCGTAGATCTTGGAATGCTTATGAAGGCGAGAAACTAAAGAACTAGTGAGCATCAATTGGTGCTACCCTTGATCAACAGCTTTTAGATGCTTTGAATAGACATCAAGCATCATTACCAGGGAAGTTACTAATTTTTATGACGGTTTCGGACAGTTTTTATATCGTTACTTGTTATAATTAAGAATCACTGCATCTTTTGACTAATATTTCTGTTCTAGCCTCAATTAAAGATCGTTTATTTCATTAAAATGAGTCATGTTTTGACTTTTTTGTTACCAACAAAATAATTTAAAGGATTGCAAAACATAACATTAGATAAATGTTGATGCAGTTATGTTTTAAAACTCCTACTTGAGTGCATTTAATGATTCTGATGAACATGAACTCTGACAGACATTAAGTTTTGCCGAAACATAGACTCTTGACAGACTGTGAACTACTCGTACTAAAAAAACTCATTGATTTTCCTTTAAAACTCCTTAAAAAGTTATTGTATGCATTTGATGGGAACATATTAGAATAATTACTAGATTTAGTTATTTGGATTTATTCTCAAATAAAAAAAAGACTTACATTCGAGTTGCTGGAATCTCCTTGAGGCATTCCTAACTGTTCAGCGGAATCTATAGCACCAAAGATCTGTAAAACAAAATGAATCAAATTATGGCTGAAGTTTTTCAATAATATTTGGTTGGAAAAAAAAATAGTACAAATTTTATATATCCGGTAAGAGCCAATGCAAGAACCAGAATAAATTTCATTTTGATTTCAACGAGTTTAATCCATACTGAAACTGGTCTCCCTTGTTAGAGACACAAATTTTAATTGATAAAGAAGCGCAATACGTCATAAAGTGTCAACAAAACAAGGTTTAACTCGATTGGTTGAATTAAAACAGTCATACGGAAAAAACATAATAGAGTACCCGATAGAGCTAATTGGTTATTCAAACTTAAATCCTACAACACACTAATCGCATGTACGCATTCTAGTGTGCGGTGAGATTTATGGCGTAAAAAACGGTATTTGAAATATAAAAGTAACAAATATCAGATTTGTGTAGAACATTATATTTATGTACCTGCAAAATATTTGTGATGTATAATGCAATATTTTTCACCAGTAATCTATTAGAAGCTGACTGTTTACTTAAATAAATATTACATATCGTAACTAATTCTTTTATATGGTCCAATGCAGTTTTTGTGTCAATTGAATCTGAAACAAAAATAAATTCTTTTAAATAGTGTATTATTACTTTTAATGATTATAATCAACCCTCTAGGTTACAAACCCACATTATGACCTTGCCATACCCTGCATCAACTTGCCAATTCGTATACAAATCTATTGAGTATCTGCCATTACATTTGGTATTTGAATTGATTGTCAATCAAAGCCAACTAAAAACAAAATTGCTGTCGTGAAACGACCATCTATTATGATTAACCAACGTAAATATGCCTCCTAACTACGTTTCGTATATGGCGCACAATTTAAGCTGATTTTGAGATATCCTTTTGATGGTCTCTTGCAACTATATTCGAACATGAATGACGTGAATTGTAATTCTCTGCTGTAATAAACATAATAAAAATTATGTATTCATCTAGTCAGCAATAATTAACAGCATTATATCATGAAATAGTTTGTATACTTTTTGGGCTGCTACAGTTGCATCCCAGTTTTCAGCCGATGCGTAATTCGAACACTCCGACTTTAGTTCATGCCAGGGAAATGACCGCATCGACGCAATCCATCTACATGTAATTTCATAGTAGTCCTACACAACTTACCACAGAGGGCGACATGAATTGCATGTTTCTTTTCGGCAAACCTGAAATTGAGAATAATTTATGTATCGGACTCATTTCATTGCTAGTATAGTTAACGATAATTTAATACTGCGCCTTGCTCCGTGCAGTAAGACCAGTAGCTTGGTCGCCTGCTCGAATATGGTCCTTTTCAACGTTATTACATAGTTTCTCAATGTTTTGTTTGCATTTTGCTAAATTTACACGAGGTTCCGAGTTTAAATTTACCGCCGGTGACGGTCTTCTCGGACACGTGGCGGGGTAATTTTTGGACTAAATATTTTTTAGCGAGATTTTTTTGAAAAGTCTGAAAAATTCCCCCATGTTCTGACACTTTACTATCCGACGACATTTGATACCATCACAATTCCTGAACCCGCGGTATAAGAGCTTAACGAGAACATCTGACCGAACTTTTTAGTGCCTGGATTACATCGTAGATAGTAAAGCCAGCGTCCCTGATCTATTAAGCATTTATATTATTTACCAACAGAGTGTGGGTCACTTTGGCACACTACCGCGAAATGATTTCTTCAACACGAGGATAGATTTTTATCACTTACTTGTTATTTAAATCTAGCTCCTGATCAGACCATTTTTGAAATGATGCTACACCTTGAGAAGGAGTTTTCCGTAAGACATCTTTAACATTAAGGAAAAAATTCTGCAAGCGAAAAAATTCCATATAATATATTATAGAAAAGAGAAACTCAAAAAGTCTCAATAATTCCACAGACACAAGACGCTTTAAAGTATAGAGTGACGATATATTTCGCCTATATTGGCATCATCAGGTCAAGTAATATGAAATTATAAAATTAAAAAAAAAACAGTTCCTCCGTTTCTTTTGCTCAAGGCAGAGGAGCTAATATAATAATTTTAATAATTTATATATTTCATTTTTAACTTATAAAAATCGATTTTCCTTAAAAGATTCCGAATGTCAACGCAGCGGATA
>JAUCNG010373595.1:0-11439 GCA_032353305.1 Cephalothrix spiralis
GTCTAATAATGATCTTGTCAAGTTAGATGAGAGTACAGCTTGGGAAAACAGTCCTATGAATATGAAGCACATTCAAAAGCTGAAAAATCGAGATGTTAAGGGTAAAGCATTGATTATTTTGGGCAATGAAGAATCACCCGAATTTCATCGACAAGCAAATGAATATCAAGATACCCTCAGCATTTTTATGGATTCTGAAATTCTCTGTGTTAAAGATTTAGATCATTTTTCAATAATTGAGGAAGTAGTAAAGCCAAATAATAAGGTGACAAATGCAATCATTAAGTTCATGGAATTGTCGACATAAAGATATTCATACATTCATTAAGATTTTATACATCATGATTATAATTGTTTAATCAAATCACGGTATTACCCATTTTAATTAAATAGTTAATGATTGGTAGGTACTGCTTCTTTGTATACTGAACAATCCATTACATATCTATGTTATATTCTAAGACGATCAATGCAATCCTAATGTTGTATTCCACGACAATCAATTATAATGTTATATTTCATGACAATCAATTATGGAAGACACTATATTATGTACTTGTAACAGATAAAATTTGATATAATAAAAGTATGCATCACAAAATGCAGTACATTTGAATTATAATGGCGGGTTTATATTACATATAACTTGCATATAATACGTTCGCCAGAACATTACTGTTTCTGGGAAAAACCTGGCTAGGGTAAGCATATATCTTTTCCGGCTTAACAACTTTCTTATAATGACAAGGAATTTTATTATTATTAAAAGTCAAACTCATGTTTAACGTTAAGCGTTATTTTTGGGTAGATAATTTTATCTTGTATAAAAACACTTAATGGACATATATCTGTAGTCACTGTCGTTTTGAAACCAGATATCCTTATTAAGATATCAGCAAGATTATATGTACTCTTTATATTAGGTATAATATACATTTTGCCGCATAAAAACTAAATTGAGCATAAGTAGCAAATATATCCGTAAAATCGACATTTTTCCTTAAAGAGCCTATTTGATCGCTATTTTCAATAGCTAATCTATTGTGTGTTCCGTCCTATTGCTGTTTTCAAATCTACTTGCTTTTTATATTTTGTCTTTTAAGGTTATGACACGTGGTGAACGAAATGTCGAAAAGGGTTAGGGTATTATGGATAAACTAAAAGATGACTGATTAAAGAATGGTTAGATTTTTTAAAATATTCTCTAGGTTTCCGGTTATATTGAATTTCAAACTATGGTCAGGGGTCGGTATATGTATGTAAAACACACTCTTAGCCCCACACTTAGATCAATTTAAAGGCAGCAGTATGAAGGATACGAAGTCAGATTTCCAGGTTGTTCTCACAAAACATCGATATTTCACTAATTGCTCATTCTCAATTGTAAATAAGTTAAAAATTGGCGCTATATATATATATAGTTATATGAGTCTAAAAGATAGGTAATATTGATTTTGTTGACTATTTTTGCTAATACATGATGTATCTCGAAATTAAATACATTTTGTTACTATAGTCGAAAGCTACTCACATAATTTTATGGGAACTTTCATGCAAGTTGTGGTGTTACATGGTCAGTGCTTAAAGATTCATTGAATTAGGTAGCAAACCAGTCCAGAAGTAGATGTGGCTAGACAGAACTGGTCAGGACGTTCTCAATAAATTTGATTTTGAATTAAAATAATTAATTTCCTGTATGAATTATACAGGTAAGCGCCTGTTGATCTCAAATATTTTAATAAATTATGGCATGAATTTCTAAAGCCTGTTTCCTTAATCCTTATTCATTTTGATGTCATCAAATTTTTGCTTCCTTAATCTTTTATGTCTATCGTTTATTTTGAAATAAATCAATATCGACTTTTTCTTTTCCCCAGGAATGTCTTGAAAAACAATGTCTTATTAATAGTTTTCTATTGTAATGGAGAGGAGATAATAGATAAAATGGTGATTATGTTGACTCTCCTTTTATTGGCGAATGGATAAATGCCAGGTATTTTTATTCTGATATCTCTGTTTAAAGTCAATGTTTCAGGAAGTAATAACCGTATATTTGATTGATATTTAGATCAAGAGTTTTCAGGATGTCTAAATGTTTATTCTATAAGCTAAGCATCCTTACTAAAACGATTTTTGAGTTTCTTAGAATTATTTTTACATTCTATCACAATAGAATATAAAACAGCTAGCTTATGTCATATTGTGATTTAGATTAAAACCTGAAATTTTATGACTGCTAGTGATCCGTGGAAAAAACTGGGCCCTCTCTTCCGAATAAAAAATATGTGGCGCAGATCCGTCAATTAAACAGGGTCTGTACCGATACCCTATTATTTATGCGGGCTTCGATCGATTGTCCTCGATAAATAGTATTGCTGATTTGAATTTATCTTTACCAACCAAACTTTAGATTGAATGGGCTATTATCAGATTGGCAAGCACAGAAAACGAAGCTCGCATTCATTTCATCAGAGTACGATACCGATATCAGTATCGATATCGACGATACTTGATGGCTCAGTATTGGCATCGATATGACGTAAATATAAGATTATATTTATGTTTTTTCTACGTCATATGTACATGTACGAAGTTAGCTTTAATGTTTTACGTTGATTAGTATAGCTTTGGGATACAATTTATATCAAAATTTCATGATTCTATTCAAATTTAACTTAACTCTTTCGCTGCCCGCGACTCGTATATTAGTCGGCGAAAAAATCCCTACACCCGATTTAGTATTTTGCATTTTTGACTAACTTTTATTAAGAATTTTTGGGGTGGGGCATTTTTATTTATTTTTTAAATGGATTTTTGCAACATTTTTTGTTCTTTTGTTCTTTGACATTGTGGCATCGTTAGTAGATTGAAAAAAAAAGTCTATAGCCATAATGAACCCCTAGGTTTGTTGCTTCGAGGGACATCATAAAATTAGACCTCGACCATTGGGAAACCTTCCTTGATGAATAAAGGGTAAGAGGCATTCCGATATCCTACGGTATCTGAATGTCACGGTAAAGATTTCTGAAGCGCGCGCGGTACGTAGTAAGAGGGCTTCAGAAATCACCCCTTCTTTTAATAAGGTATGGGAAACCTGACAATTGGCCAAAACATACAACAAAAAAGCCCAAGATCTAAGCTGTTCAAAAATACTCTGTCCTAAGATTTTCGATAATTACACTCTCGTCCCTTGTGATTTTGGCAAAACTGGTCATTTTGAACGATTTATTCAAAATATGCCTTTTAACATTGCGCTATTTTAAGATGCATATGTATTCGACGCGTGATAATATCTAATGTTATGATTGGTTCGCTGAATCGCAAAATGCAATATTACATGAAATTCGATGATTTCGTGATATTCTTATTTTTTCGTTTTTCCTAAAGGCTGTTCCATAAACGTCATTATAAACTTATTTATACCCGGTTCTCTATAAATTGGTTATAAATTGCCATATTTGTATATATTTTTTACCTTTCCATCTTTTTTAAGGTTAACCAAGCACTAAGCATGCATGGTCAGTGGATGTTACGCCTACATACAACTGGGAGGATAGTCAAGGTAATATCATACAATTTTTGCTTTAATACTAAAAATAACACAGATTCTGATATTAACATCATCTACTACATGGTACTTCGTAGCTTATCAATTCCGTAGGCGTAAATTGTCCATTAAACAAAATAATGGAGGAACAAAATTCGTATGTTTAGAGTCTTGGTTTACTGAAGCGGAACGATTATACGATCATCATAACCTAGGGACCAATAAAATGAACCAGCCTTGAAATTTGATATAATTTTCCATTTTAGCAAGGGTTATGGAAAAGTTTGCATAAACCTAAAAACATTTTTGTTATTTTTTTCCTCTCTGATATTTTGGGCTTATAAACATTATGCGAAAAGGGGGTCCCCTAATATTTATTATTATTCTGTTTCTAAAATGGATTTTGCAAAAAATAGCCCCTCCCCTGGTTGTATTTTGAACCTTTTTAAAAGTATTCTTTTGCATACATTTCTATCATGGTTTATGCATTCGGAGGCTATGCCAATCTTATGTACATTACTCACGTTTTTTACTCATTAATGCCAAGATAAAGTTGGTCGTCAAGCTGCTATCAGTTCAAGTTAATCGTGCCGAGATTTTGATGTCCACTAAATGTACCCGTAATCGCCTAGCTAAGTTATGGTTTTTTCCGCTTTTAACATCGTTGCATGTAAATGATTCAATCGTGTCAAAAACTAATTGCAAGAGTACATATCAACAGGAATACATTCCTGATATCAACCTTGAAAGCATAACACTGTTTTTTCAGGGTGTCATCATGCACAAACATGATTCCATAAATTCCAGCCAAATCCGTGGATTCCACCCACGGATTCCGCTGAATTTTTCTAAATCTTAATCAAATTCTTCTGTGAAAAAAGTAACTTAAAAACGTCAGAAAAGCAAATTCTATATTCCAGGATCCGAGAGAGTCCATTAATTTATAAATGGATTTCCAGCCTACTGGGGAAATTGAACTTTTTGGTCCTTTTGGGAATTTGATGTAGCTAAGTAGCTCATTATTTTGTTGTAGAACATTATATGCACAAAATTTCTTTTTTATCCTTCTTTTAAATTTGTTCCCACTTTTATTCAAATTTCAGCGGCTTTTTACAAATTGGAAATATTGTACTCGCACAAATGAATGGACCTGTTATTCCTTTCTGAAGACTTAGTCCGTTTCCAACAAATCGGATCTACCTCTCTCACAAAGGTATGTATTTGAAACTTAAAATTTAAAATTACCTTTTTATTTTGTACTCATTTTCCCCGGGTATTAATTTAACTAAGACCGTATAATTAACCCACTTGCTTGGCTCCCTTTAAAGTTGAAAGCTTGGCTCACTTTAAAGTTGGAAAGGTCAGATGATACTTTTTACCAATCCTGCACTATAAACAAAAAACTTTAACTTTGACTATTTTGAAATTTCATGAAAAAATTTGGAAACGCCCCCGTTGCCTAGCAACCAGAATTGTGCCTTTGCTGGTCCCAAATTAGTTTGTTGAAAAAAACTTATATGCCTCTGTTCCAATTTTCACTACGACATCTTCTACGGTTCTTTAGCATCGCGGCGTAGTTGGCTAAAGGGCCGGGGGGTCGTTTATTACACTAGTCCCAAATGATAGATCATGATTTCAGGAGTACATTGCGGGGTCATTTGACCTCGTAGGTCCGTTTTAACCAAAGTTATGAGACAATGAGTGAGGTGAGGTCGATTTTTGAAAATTCACAATTGAAATTTTGAATTGCAAGGTGAGCCTACCTAGCTGGCGGACTACTATATCCGGAATGTTACAGGTCGAAGGTTAAAAAGAGAAAATATTGCGGCGGCCATCTTAGAAAAAATAGTTAAAAGTACTTTAATATACGATATATATATAATGAGAAAAATTTGAAAAGGGTATTCAGAATTTTTAATAACAATCTAACTTGCCATAGAGTACCTTGGCTTTCTATGTCAACCAGAATTTAAAGCTTGTTGAGTTTCTAGTCTATATATCTAGATTACATGATTTATACATATCGAAAAACGGTATCGTACCGGATAGCCTTTATTTTCATCTCAATCAGTGTCTCAATCATTATGTTTGATTGCAACTTGAATGCCGGAACAATTTGGCATTAATTGTTCCGGCTTTTAAGATCCAGTCCATAAAGGGACCGATAAAAGTTTTTACTGATGCAAAAAGTAGCAAGAATGAAGGGCAAGAATATTTATTGCTATTTTTTGCTACCTGGCAATACGGGTGAACTTAAAGTGTAATGGTTAATCGAAACAGCTGTACTTGTCGAGTCGTTAAAAGTGTTATACTTCACTCTGAATCCGGGCTGAATACGGTCAAAATTTACGGAATCCGGGTCAAGTAACGGCATAATTCGATGCCACGTAATTCAATTATAAATCGATATATCTTTGCGGAACTTTGTTACAAAAATCTAAGGAATGTGATGGAAAACCGATTGGAATCATGTCAATCATAGAATCCGGTTATAATCCACGGAATCTTGTTGGAATCCATTGAGGTAAATCGGTCAGATTATATTGGGAATCCATTTAGTCTACTAAAGAAGCCGTAATCGAGCAGGCAACCAGTCTAACCCTGCTCGAACGTAGAACGAGTTTGGAATCCTGACATATTCTTTTCAGCATATTAGGTTCTTTTTAATTTAGTGCAAAAGCTACATGTAATTACGTAATTAGCTTTTGTTTAGTGCCATAACATAGGTGGAATCAAATGCGCTAGAATGTGGTATATCAGTCAGAAATTCATGTAATTTATTTAAGTTCCAAGGAATCCGGAAGTACGTACGCTCAAATTTACCAATTTTTGACCCGCCTTAGCGTGATTAGAATGATCTCGGATTATAATGATCATTATTACCACGTACTGGGAACTCCAATATTCTAGTATAAGGTCCAAAAATGGCCATTTATTCATTGGTGATACAAAATAGCGTAACTACGGGTAAAATGATACTAACTCATTCGTATAGTGAGTAAAATTGAAATTATACGCCCTATTCCAAAAAATACATACTTTTTTCTTCACCCCCCCCCCCATGTACGCAATTAGCCCTCCCTCCCTTCGTGCGTACGTACTTTATGGAAGCCCCCTAATATATGTAGTCAGTTTGGAGTCCGTTTGTGATCCTAGAATATATTATTACACTTTTCGTGGTATTGGGGATGACAACAAGTGATCTTTGACCGTTTGACGTAATGAATATCTTTCAAAGAACGTGTCCGGTTATTAATATTTGTCAGATTTCCCATAAGCATTATTCTTTGTCTGATTAAATTACTACATTTATTCTGCATTTGGAAAGCTAAGTATCCTTTTACCTGCTTACTGCTATCATATCTCAACCTTCGGGGTATTTTCCTTTAGATAATAGGAAGAAATGAGATACTTACTGGTGTGTTTCCCTTAGCCTTTGACCATATACACCCCCTATAGTTGTCCCAATCGATGATACGTATAATCGTATATCCAATTTGTTTGGGTAACACCCTTATTTCGTTATCGGGGAAAATAGGCTTTCCGTGATCGGGATTTGCATGCAGTAATTCAACTTTCAAGATGCGAGAAAACACAAAACTGCAAAAATGAACAAAGGCTGATATATTCAGAATTGAAATGTTTACTGATAATGATACCACTTGCATAAAAATCCTATCATCGAAGGTTTTCGAGATATGCGCATGCGCAGTCGAGTTTAAGGGTTGTGCATGCGCATGGATTCCGGAATAATAGGGATATGTTTCTATTTGTCTGTAATACAATTATATGACTTTAAATCAGCCGTAACCACCACGTATTATCCGGAATCCGCTACTATTTTTTCGATTTGCGCATGCGCAACCCTTAAATTCGACTGCGCATGCGCATATCTCGAAAACCTACAATGACAGGGTTTTCATTCAAGTGGTATCATTATCAGTATATTCTGAAAATATCAGCCTTTATGCATTTTTGCAGTCTTGGTAGCCATTATAGGACACCGTGCGTGATAAATCATAGGTTGCTTGTGATAACTCATACTTGTTCTTGATCGTGAAAACTAGTTAATTAATGATTTAGGACTGAAATCGTAAAAAAATGCATTTTCCAACCCCCACCGAATTTTTTACTGTCGTCCTTGATACGACCATTCCCGATTAAATAAATTCTAAAATCGGGTCAAGATCTTGTGATTCGTGACAGAAAATTAAAATTGGATAAATTTAATCAAGACAACAATCAGAAACTGTTCAGGAAGCGTCCCGGCGATTCTTTCTCAGCCGAATTCGACACTATACATGTATATCGTTTTATTTTCTGCTGTGTCGGATTAATGTCATGACAGATTCTGCTTTATCGGATCAATGTCGGATCTGTGTCGAATCAAAATCGTGACAATGTTTTGTATTAATCGGGAGAAATTCGAATGGATCTGGACACTTCCTGTAAAATATCTGAATGTTGTCGTAATTAAATAAATGTTTTTACAGTTTGATTTTCCAACGTGGAACGGCAGTACATATCGGGAACTATTTTTACATTTATGATCCGTCAGTAGAATCTGTCACTACATAGTAGTCTCGTGGACAAATTCAGCTGAGTTTCCCAAATGTTACGCGCCGACCCAAATGACTGACCTCTCCATGCGATTCCCCATCCGTAGGACTCTGTTACGATCGTATACGACTGCGTTCGGATGATGATTGGATCATTGAGGATAGTATTCCGATTTTGTTGTTTTTCGTGTCGTAGCGCTGTCTTATCCCTAACGGGAGCAATAATCAGGAATGTGTGACCGCCTCATTGTGGGCTCAGTTACACTGGGCCTAATTTTAGCTGCCGACTTCGTCCCGATTAAAGAAATGTGATCAAATCCTGTGATGCATGACTGAAAATTCAAAATTGTATTAATTTAAATACGTCAACAATACAATTTTGAATTGTCAGTCACGCATCACAGGATTTGATCAAATTTTGTTTAATCGGGACGAAGTCGGCAGCTAAAAATCGGGTAGTGTATCGGAGTTTAGGCTGAGAAAATTTCGTTTATCAAACTAAGCAAACGACGGCATTAAGTTTTGAGACATTTATTTCACTTCTTTCATATTCATCCTTAGAATTTCCATTTTTGTGAAGGTTTTCCCACAATACACTCAGTAAGAATTGCATTTTTTGCAGGACCTTCGACATCTAAACATTTTGAAGTTCCTTGCTCCATCAGTTGGTTCGTATGCTGAAAGAAAAAACATCCCACGTGAGTAAAATTGAGAATTGGTCCTACGATAATGTACCCTAATAAATGCGAGATTAGAATTCTGTGCTTTGCTAATCTGATCTCGCACTTTTTATACTTCGGCTGGACGTGCTAAATTTAAATCCGCAATACATATTTAGTACGGACAGTCGGGGCGCGCATTTATCAGGGTAACGATAATGTATTTGTTGAGAAAATCATCACGCGCTCGTCTCTTACTTAATTCAGTTCGACAAAACGTCAGGAGGCTTCTCAAAAAGGCCAACAGTTATTTTTATTTGTATAAACAACGATTAGGTTAATCACGCTCCCCCCCCCCCGACCTCCAAACGTACTGCCCTGAAGTGTCGATTTTTCAAAATACGCATAGTATTCAACAAGCGTCACTTTGAGTTACATTTTCTACCGTCTATATATATATATATAGGCCTTAAACCTCCCCCCCTCTTATCCGTCGGTTGTCATAAATAACTAGAAATAACTATCGACATTTTGAGAAGCCTCCCTTTGATTTGAAATTTTTGACAAAACCAGATTACAAAATTACGGATTATTTCATTGAATGTTATTCTGGGCCAGGAGGGGTTCTGGCCAGGCGTGGTCGAAGTTAAAAAATAATTCGGGTGATCGAGGGAGGGAGTCCGCGGTCCATCCCATTTTGACGAACCAAAGATTGATACTAAGCAATGCATCTGTCCCAAACCATGGCAGCTGATATGCAGCCCATCTATGACATTGAATATACTTGATATTTTGATACTTTTCGCGCTGAGGAGAACATTTTTCTTGCAAATTGTAGCTGAAATAGTTCCCAAACAACATTGTAACAAGAAAATGTCAAATATATTTTACTAATTTTTGGGGATGCACTATATATGGAGTCTATCTTTAGTCAAAAACGCCTTTGGAATGCTCTAGAATTTCTGACACTTAAGAACCAAGTTGATATCTCATTTATTTTTAAGTCTAATCTTGAAATTTAATTCTCGTATCACGTATTAGATGGTATTGTGATGATCTTTATACACGTTTCTTTGATATTTAACCCCTTTCCCTAGTTAAGGATATTCGATAATGGGGTATTATCCTTTCTATGTAATCCTAAGACTAGTACCTCGTCGTATTTCCAAATAATTTTTCTTGAAGATTCACATTGAACTGCTCGGATATGAATTTTGTCGTAATGGTAATCAATGCAGTTTTCTCCAGCATTTTCTATCAGCCCTTTACGAGATAGTGAGAAAAACTGAAAAGAAGATAAGCCTTATTTTATTATCTTTTATTATCATGATTTTTAAACTAGGTGTCGTATTAAAAATCATCATGTCCTTTTCTAACTTCCGATATACCTTTACTGACCCTTTACTGTACGGTTCAAATCTTTTATATTAGATTAATCATGAATTCAATTAGTTTAATCAATTTAATAGCAAGGGGGCAGGAAAATGACGTATTTAAAGGCTATTTTACTAACTAGATTTTCATAAACTTCAGAAAATAGAAAGGGATCCCAACGGTCAAGCTATAATCCCAAACGGACATTGAACTATAATATATTTACATATATATTGGACTGTTAAATTGGTATGTCAACTCATCTTGATACTCAAGGTTTATGATAGTGGAGCCTTGCGCGAATCATTAGTTTGAGCATCAAAATGATGTCAATTATAAAACCCACAATTGGGAAGAACTTAATTTAAGAAAAGTGGATTTAGAGAAATATAGGAAAATATAGCAAGAACATTGTTTTAGCAACCCTGGTTTTACTGTATCTGATGTAGCCAGGTTTACTGTAGGCCTACTCATTGGTAGAAATTAAGTTTTTCGCCGCTAGGGGCTAGAAAATGACGTCATGAAAATTTTAATAATACAATGTATTTGCATACCCTACTTTTCATAAGCTTTTAGAAACTATAAGGGTCTGTTGTCCAAGTTTTTACGTGGGTAACGAAACATGGGGTTTAGAATTAATATACTTAAACAGTCTATTAACTAAAGGGTTAAGGGTACGATGGTATTCAAAAGGGCAACAACATTACCTGCTTTCCTCCTTGGCCGTGGCATGGAAATAATCTCATTTTATTATTGACGGCAATTACATCAACACAGAATGTTTTGAAGTATACACTTCGAATCTGGAATAGAAAAATGCGGGTTTCCAATGAGATTGCGGCATAACTGAAAAATTAACACGAATAAATGGAATATCTCAAATTACGAAATTACCTGATTATTATTTAACCATTAGTCTTTATTTGAATGACATATTAAATAACAAAATATTTCATATCCTAGACGGGGGAAAAAAACAAAATTTTCAACATTTTAGTAATTGAATATTTTCAACATTTCAGAATTTTACATTTCCGATTTTCCTCATTATGGGTAGTCTGCTAAAGAAGCCGTAATCGAGAAGGCAACCAGTCTACACCTGCTCGAACGTAAAACTTAATCTGGGTGTATATAGTACTAATACCACTAAGGATTCGCGTTGGTCATGGGATAAAAATTGCTGGGGTGGGTGTGTAGGCTACATTTTTTTGGTAAAAAAACACACTTTTTTCTACTGTTTTCAGTTGTTTGCCATTTTTTGTTGGGACAAAAGTGGAAAAAATGTTGTTCGAAAAAATCT
>JAUCNG010373706.1:0-11438 GCA_032353305.1 Cephalothrix spiralis
CAAGTTCTTAATTTTTATAACCAATTGCTGAGTACTGACTTTAGTATGTCAGCCTTTCCATAGAAAAGCAGAGAGGCTGAGCCCTGAAGGTAAAGGGGGGGGGGAGGGGTTACGTTTCCCGCTTCCTGATAAAAATAATGGGTTTTCCCGCGCCCGCTTTCGCTAAATCACTTTTTCCGCTATCGTTAACAATTTCAATTTTCCCGTTCCCCTTAGCAATTTTTGGCCCTTTACTCACTTCCCGCTATACCCCCTTTAGACCCTCGTGAAGATAAGACTTGGAAATTGAAGTTGACTTTTTGAGTTTATTGTAAAATTGAAATACGGATATTTATATTTTTGATTTAAGGATGCTATGGCATGGAATAAATTCAACGTATTTCACTGGCACATTGTGGATGACCAATCATTTCCATACACTAGTAAAAAATTTCCTGATCTGAGCAAAAAGGTACAGTTCACTCATGATATATTATAATTTGTATATTTCATACTTAAGCATTTTATTGATATTAACAGACAGACAAGGAATATGCAATTAAATTTTCATGTTTGTAAGCCATTTTTGAATAGCAATCGCGTCTGTTCTAGACAATATTTCGCAATATATATTCAGCAGCGCACACGTTTTCTCTATACCCTAAAAACGATGATTTGTAAAACAGGGTTTTGACATTTTCTATTATTTTCGTTTTTCGAAAAAAATTATTATTTGTAATGGATCCGTAAACAAAAGGCATAAAGACATTGAATAAGATAAAATAGAGCTCAAGAAAAACCAAAATGTGAACTTATCGTCGTATTTGAAACATTCCTCAAAAACTGCTTATATGATGATCAAAACTGTTTTAAAAAACTGCACGATGCGTATCATATTTTCTTTCAGGGTGCCTACACACCAAGTCATATTTATTCACAAGAAGATGTTGCCAATGTCATTGAATATGGGCGATTACGTGGTATTCGAATCATTCCAGAATTTGATACTCCAGGTCTGTATTAAAGCATTAAAGTTAAAGTCAATCGGGGCATTATAACAGTCTTACATTGCAATGTAAGACTGGCTCCCGTCCCCTAAAATGGCATCAAAAGTTACAGTTATTTGCTTTATCTTGACAATTAGTACTTTTAAAGATGATGAAATTATATACATGTACAATACATATAACTCAACAATACTCTTTGGCAAGTATAGTTGATAAGGACCAATTTGATAATCAATCTGAAATCTATTGTTCTTATATTATTGTTTACCATTTACGTTCTCAATGGCAAATGCTAGCTACAAAAGGCTGGGTAAATCATGGAAGGTAATGCAACTTTTTGAATACGGACGATAGAAGATCTGAAAATTATTCCTTTGTAAAAGGTTCATGTTTTTTATTTATTTTATTTTTATTCTAAAATTACAGTGTTTTCTAAAAAATAGTAGTTGATTAACCGTAACGTCAGAACAAATGATTAAATACAAATAGTGGGCCAAAAAAGCGTATCGAAAATACACATAGTACACAATTGGATGGAAATATTGGCGAGGGCAATTATTTTTGTACCAAAAGTGCCCCCCAGCGGTTTAGCATATTGGCGGATAGTTGACCCCCACAAACTATATATTTCTGGAAAGGTCTTGGAAAATGCTGATCCCTTGGGGGTTTAGATTTTTGCCCCACCCCCAGGGGTCGGTCTGATCACTTTTTGGGGTTTAATTGACCAGCCCTACCCCTGGGGGCAAACATTTTTTTCTGATTTTTTTAAAAATCTCAAAAATCACATTTTTTGTCCCCCACTCCTACCCAAGGGTGGGGCTAAAATCTAAACCCCCCGAGGGATCAGCATTTTCCAAGACCTTTCCAAAAATATATAGTTTGTGGGGTCAACTATCCGCCAATATGCTAAACCGCTGGGGGGAGGCACTTTTGGTACAAAAATAATTGCCCTCGCCAATTTTTCCATCCAATTGTGTACATAAATTCTACAAAATTAATGGTAAATAATCGGGTTTAAAAATGTTCCATTGTCTATAGGGTACATGATGATTGTGACATTCTTTTTTATACATGTAGGTCACAGCCTATCAATGGGGAAAAGTCAACCTGAACTACTTACGAAATGTTACTCTGGCGGCAAATTTAACGGAAATTATGGGCCTATAGATCCAACTAAAACAAGTACATATGATTTCATCGCTTCATTATTTGGTGAACTCGCCTCAGTGTTTGCTGATAAGTATGTCCATCTTGGTGGAGATGAAGTAGACTTTACATGCTGGTTAGATTTTTTCTCAAATTATAGCATTAGAGACTTGCAGTGCTCCAAGTTGTCCTACTTTTTAGCAAGTTAGACCAAAATATGAATTTTTCTGCCTTATTTTGACGTCAAAATGCAAATTTTTCGGCCCTTTTTAACGAATTATGACTCATTATTATTCTTATCTTTAGATATCTGACTACTTGATGCTTTACCTAAAAATTCAACTAAATAACTAGATATATTGGCCTAATGAACCTCCAATTTCACGTATTTGTCTGGATTTATATTGTCCTACTTAATTTCCGAAAAAGTCCTATTTTTTTAGGGGGCAGACTTGGAGCACTGGCGTTTTTCCAATAATATTGGATAATTATAACATTTCTAGATGACGTCATATTATTGTGACTTAATAACTGCAATTTTCCATCACTCTAAAATTGTTATTAATGTGAATATCCACATTGCATTTAAATTTCTATCATCACTAACTTCAATAGTTAATTCAATAACCAGCTTTAAAAAACTTTTAAAGAACAAAACATATTTTACCTATTTTAAGTTCCAGATGAAGTCTGTTAGTTTATGTTTTAAACATGTTATCTCAATATGTACGACCCCGGGAGAGAAATGGCGAAAGCTGATTTGAACGTGGCTCACTGCCTTATTTAATTACTGTTATATGCTATACTGAATAAAGAAAGTTATATAATTTATGATCGGATTTTGGCCTAATCGGGAAATTGAACTGAGACTTTGGGGATTGATGCAGATCCCTAATGTTTGTTTTTTTGCGCCCCCCCCCCTATTTTAAATTTTTTAGATCTATAAGACTTTCTAAAATAATCGTCGACTGTCTAAAATAGGCGTCGAGTTGAAAATATTATTTTAGACTCTAGACAAACTGCAATATCGCTATTATTTTTAAGTTACCCTTTTCGTGATCGAACCAATAAAATACTTGTTCCATCGTAGTGTGCTATAGTACACCGATGGCATAGATGATCATAGATCATCTCTTTACTAGTTCCATCGACTACCTTTTCAAAAACACTCACTCAGAAGAACACTAACTTAAAAGATTTCCCTATTTTTTGAGTAATTTGTCTCCTGGTTAGACTTTGCCAATTTTAAATGAGCTGCATCCTGTGCCCAAAACTGTATGCAAGAGAGTGTGAATCCAAACATGTGCATAAAATTTCCTTACTTCTAATAAGAGTAAACAGACAAGACGGTTCCCAGACTGACATAATATTTGATGATATATTTTTTTTACCTATGCAAGACATTTTTTTAGTAATATAATTTTGATTCAATATTAATCAATATACATGTATCTTACTTATTTTCTCAGGAAGTCGAACCCGAACATCACTGCTTTCATGAAAGAGCACAAATTTGGTAATAATTACGCGTTATTGGAGCAATACTACATGCAAAAGTAAGTAATGTCTTAGAATAACTTGTGTATCGATTGAATTAATTCCCGAATATTCATATGAATTAGAGCTCGACCAACTACAATCCGAATGTCCGCTAGACAGAAGATCACAAGTTTATTTAACATGTCGTTTATATGAGCGTTTTGTTCATGGAGAGCAATTGTAATGTCTCGTTCGTTCCTTTAGCACTTTTCATCGTGAAAAACCTTGGGCAAGTTTCTGGGCTCACGGGCTCACGTTGATTTCGGGGTTGCTCGGTCAGGTTAAATGCGTGGTGTTAGATGACTTTTCTCTAGGGATGCTTCCTCTTTGCCAGTCGATCTCTGGTATATGAGAAATACGAATGTTCTTATTTTTTTGCGCTAACTGTAGAAATAACTTTTAAAGGGTAATTTTGTTGTGCTAATAAACTTCTATTCTTCCAGAGTATTGGACATCGTTTCATTTAATAAAAAAGGTTATGTCATCTGGCAAGAAGTTATCGATAACGGCTGCAAGGTATGATATTTATTTTAACACATTCTGAGATAATGCTGCTTGAGGGGGGTAAAAACATTATTGTTTATGGAAAACTGGTGGAGGAAAATAAAATTGTCATTACCTTTCCAAAAATATATATAGTTTGTGGGCCGCCAATATGCTAAACAGCTTTTGCACATCTAATTTCGTAGATTTTACCCGTGTGTGCGTTCGTTTCTTGCATTTTGTCGGATTGATAACAAAGGTCCAATCCTATCGCTCATCTGAGCCCTTCTATTCTTCAATGTGTTTTGTTTGAAACTATATGTAGCGATAATTTTGTCCTCAATATTGTCAAAGCAGATGTGTTACCTTTTAATAAGAAAAACTACCTTTCTCATGTGACCAATGTGATCGGTTCAACAATCATTAAGAATTAACAATAGGACACTCACGAAAATTAATTTTTTTCTTTAAGTTTCATTTGAGTTTTAGAGTACATTTACATGTACACTTAGGAATAACCAGAGTAGGTACCAATTTTTGGAGGGCCAAAAACGTGATTTTCAAAAAAACTCAGGAAATCACGTTTTTTCTCATGAGTAGCCTGGGCCGGGATCGGTGTAGTTGTGTCATATCCCTCGGTAGCTTTACTTTGGTGTCGACCAGAGCTTGTTAGATATACGTTTACTCAAGAATTTATCAATAAATTTATTAAACTTTTAAAATAAAAATCGTATTGTTAATTTTAGGTAAAGCCAGACACAGTTGTGGAAGTTTGGAAGTCTCCATATAAACCCGAATTATTGAAGTCGACTAAAATGGGGTTAACAACGCTTTTGTCATCATGTTGGTATCTAAATTATATTTCCTATGGTGAAGACTGGAAAAAATATTATGCATGTGACCCCCAAGATTTTGACGGTAAGTGTTCAGATATTCAGTATCAGTGCTGAAGATCCAGCAGGCCCGGTCTCGGAGCACTTTCGCTGACATATTCAGTCCTGTACTCCTGTCATCAGGTCCTATGTTCTATATACCGGACCTATGCTGGTTTACTCCGAAAAAGGGAGGTTCCCATGCGGAAAGACATCATAGTTAACGTGACCGAGCCACCCTGGAAACATTGTGAGCTGATGTACGTCCAAGGTTCTTCACAATGGGAAGTTGTGCAGGAACACACAGGACTCGAACCAGGGACCCAAGATTACAAGTCGGGCGCCCTTACCACTATACCAACCCGACAAAATTAAAAATCGCCCTTTCTCTAGGACAAAATGTGACTATAAAATCAACGTGATTTTTCAATTAAGTTTGTATCTCTCCGAAGATTAAACTTCTTCTCACAATAGTGTAAAAAATAGAAAGAACTGTCAAAATGTTTTTGCACTCTCTTCGCTCGGCTCAATAATTGTTATAATTTAGCTCTTCATATCAGCAGGATCCGCAGCAGTCTAAACGAGAATTCATTTAAAATCCTATAATATTTCAAAGTGCTATTTTGCTAAATCCCTAAATAAAAAAAGTCTTAAGACCAATGATCTTCGTATTGGAAAACTTCTGGTAATGTCGGGCGCGAAGAAATATTAATTTTTTTATTGATTTTTTTGTCAAATATATCTTCGAAGGTCCCTGTGAAATCGCCCCCTTTGAAACGTCAATATGTCAGAAAATCTCAGAAAATTGTACTTAATTTATATTTCTGAAATTTTTTACCTGTTTATTCAATTTTCCTGATATTTTGTGCGACATTAGGATTCCCAGACCTGCGATCACCCTGTAATTCAGGTCCCAGAATCCCAACTTAAGATTATGTTACGACACAAAAAGACCAAATTTAAAAAAATTCGACCCAATCAAATTTAGATATTGGTGCAACAAATAAATATTGAATTTAATTTAATTTAGCTTCAATATTGGTGGAGGAGATGGAATTTGAAATATATCCTTTCTCTTGAATAAAATGTGATTATATATATTTATAAACGAAGATTAATGAACTTTGTATTTTGTCTTACAGGCACTGAAAAACAGAAAGAACTCGTTATCGGTGGAGAAGCTTGCGTATGGGGTGAATATGTCGACAACACGAATGTTTTATCAAGAATGTGGTAAGTGTAGAGTGAACAAGATGGTTTTCACTATGTGAAATTTTCTGCTTGTAAAAAATATATGGGCAATTGGCGACAGAATTCGAGAAACCACAAGTCATATATAGGATAAAAGACTAAAGGACATTCCCTAAATTTCGGGACGTGATAGAAAATTCAAAGTGACATACGTCTTCGACATGTTACCCTGTAAATCATGTGGTCGTTACATGCATCACTTCTGAAATGGTTATGTTACTAAAATTTAGCTGAATTTCTTGTGTTAAAACTGTTTAGCTGCAACTCAATATCAGTAATAACGCATTCGCTTATTATTATTACTGATAAAGATAAAGCATGTTGGTTTCAAAGTATATCAAAATCCACAATAACGAAAGTAAGTAACGAAGAATTTAGACATTTTCGACGTTTGAATGTTATCTAAGATCTATGATCAGAGTATGAGGGTGTTGCATACGGATAAGCTATTTTTTTTTAATCTGATCTATTTTGACAGTCTTTACTGGTCCCTGTATGTTTGCTCAATCAGCTATGCAATAGTACTCACATTTAGAAGGAATTTCTAAGGTAGGCTATATGTGACACAGGGGGATGTATGGAAGCTTCAGGCACCAACGTATGTAAGCCAACTGTATTACATGTTTATTGTCAAGCCTCGTCATCATTTCACAATTTAAGTTCCATGCGACGCTGTTTGTTGCATTATATATAGGTACGGATTTCAATTTGAACTACTTAAATTGGTCAACATTTCTAGAAAAATGTTTTCCCTCATTGCTTGTGCTTCCTTCAGATAGTATTTTGCTGTTTGAGGGTTTTCAAGCATTCTATGCGATTCACTTAAACGTTCAAAACTGTCGACAATATCTTTCGAATCGAGATGATTTCCGTGGACTTTTCTTCTCATTTCTATTTCTTCCTCCAAATTTCTTATTGCTTTTTTATGTTCTTTTAAATTTGTGTATGTAGCTGCCCTATTATAAAGGCTGTCTGCGATTTTATCAGAATGCCAATCCTTGCCGTGAACATTTCTTCTCATTTGAATACTTTGTCCAAAACAATCTATTCCTTTTCTGAGTTCATCTAAATCTTTGAATCCACAACCCATATTATTTAGGCTGTTTGCGATGTCATCAGATTGTGAATCCTTGCCGTGAATATTTCTTCTCATTTGAATACTTTGTTCCCAACAATCTAATGCTTTTCCGGAATCTCCTAAATCATTGTGTGCTTTACCCATACTATTTAGGCTGCTTGCTATGTCATCAGATTGTGAATCCTTGCCGTGAACATTACTTCTCATTTGAATACATTGTTCAAAACAATCTAACGCTTTTCTGGAATCTCCTAAATGATCATATGCTTTACCCATACTATTTAGGCTGCTTGCTATGTCATCAGATTGTGAATCCTTGCCGTGAACATTTATTCGCATTTGAATACATTGTTCAAAACAATATATTGCACTTATGGAATCTCCTAATTCATTGTATACATTACCCATATTATTAATGCTGTTTGCGATGTCATCAGATTGCGAATCCTTGCCATGAACATTTCTTCGTATACGAATACTTTGTTCAATGTAATCCATTCCTTTTTTGAATTCATCCATTTTCCAATAACAGAATCCAATCGTATCTAAAGTCGTTGCAATATCATCTGAATCAGCTTCCTCACCTTGAATAGACCTCTTGATTTTTAAACTTTCCGTTAGGCAATCTAAAGCTTCTTTATAATCTTCCGAATCGATGTAACTATGACCTTCAGCGTAAAGCTCCTTGGCTCTTTCATCTATAATAAATAAATAAAATAATTGAAAAAATGGCGAATCGATACAGTTAGTTGGGTTTCCGGTACACTTTTTATTTGACAAGTTATTATGCCGAAGTGATGTTTCCTAGTGCCATAAACTGGTTTTAAAGTTCCAATTACCTACATTTTGGTATAATTTGAAATATTCTAGCTCCCAATTTGCCACACCTACATTATAAATTTAAGATTTGGGGGTTCCGGTACAGTAGCAGTAGCATAAAATAATATCCTTCACTACCTTAATCCGAATTGGAATGATACCAAAACTGCTCTAAGGTGAACCACCCTACTACCGGAGCCACACCACCTTGGGAGTGGGTGGGCATATTCTATAAAAGTGTATATCAAAATGAAGCTTATGCATTATGAATGTAGCATATTACAGACACTAATTTAGAATTAGAAATAGGGCGTTATATTGCTTGAAAATGCTTCAAATGCCAAAAACAATGACGTAGATTAGTTGAAGTCACCAAGACCTTTATTTTGATATGTTACAAGCCATACTTATAGTATCTTTGTAACCCACCACCCAGGTATACCGGAACCCATCCCCCCAACAAACAACAGTTTGAAAAATCAATATGTAGGCCTACCTGAAATAAACCTAATTATACAAAAAGTTGTATGTATGTTGTCGAAAGGTTATATTTAAATATAATATTCGAAATTTCAACTTGGCACCCAATTTTAACAATTATTTTTAGGGTCTTGGAAAAATTACTACCCGAGGAGACCCGAGTCCGACGATAGTCTTTAAAAATGTCCGCGAGGTTACCATAGAAATAGTGACGTCACTGATTGTAAATAAAATATAGATGGTCCAAATTTCTTTTTCGGAAATTCAGTTTTGCATACCAAACACAATGGTAGTAATAATAGGACCTAAAGCTAAAAGCATAATGGATATCATAGGTAAAGTTAAACCAGTGTTCATTTTGATTGTTACTGTCGGGATAGACAGTGACATACGTCATCGAGGCCGATCACTTGTCAACCTGAGCACCACCCCATTGGCTTCTCTTATCATGACGTCATACAGTACTCGATATAATAAAGTTTACAAAATTTATTCGGCTCTCGACCTAGGCCGTCTATAGCCTCTACCAACGCACGGAGTTGATCATGGCTGACGAAACATTTATTGAAGCGTACCTTGAATTGTTGTACTTGGTATATCAGTGATCCTTGTAGATAGGTGTCCAACTCTCATTAGCAGGTTTTCGAACTTCTTTAAATACACCATTAATTCAGTTGCACTAGGCCTATCTCTTGGATCAATTTGCCAACACTTTTTTATGATGTTCTCTATTGGTTGTGGACAGTTATATGGTATATCCGGCCTCCAACCTTGTAATATTCTCAATGCAAAATAGGCCTGGCTATAACCTTTAATAGTACTTACACAAGTCATCAATTCTAGAAAAATGAATGACAGGGACCATATATCTGTTTTTGAGGTTTTGATGTATTCCGAGTTAACAGCATTTAATTCCGGAGCAGTTATTGCCAAAGCTCCACCAGAGCTCATTGAAGGCGTATCTCGTCTCAAGAAGTCAAAGTCACTCAGTTTAGCTCGACCAAATTTATCAATTAAAATATTATCCCATTTGAGATCTCTGTGGACTTTTTCTTTGGAATGCAGGAATTCAATCGCACTAATTATATCTTTAGCCCATCTCAAGTATTTTTCAGCGGTAAGCACGGTTGTAAGGTTTTTTTCGAGATGTCTACCGTGTGCCCTCTCCATTATGATGTATGCTGTATCATTTTCGAAATATAGTCCATATAATTGAATGATATTGTCATGTTTCAATATATTCCAGGCCTCACAAACTTCTTCAATGTGTTTTCTGCTTCTTTGTTTTTTATCTTCATCCAGGTAAATTTCTTTCAGAGCTGCGTCTTTATCATCCCATGTACATTCATTAACTGTTCCAAAATATCCGATTCCCAACCTTTTATTATTTTTCTTTATTCTTTTTTCGAAGCTTTCTTTTGTTAGTATATGAAAAGAATAAGTAGATTTTTCAGCCATTTTCTGAAAGGGACCAAAACAGAAACTGTTTATTTAATGATTCACCGTAAAAATGTGTCTGTATACAAGTTTAATTTTAGTAGTAATTTTAAAGACTTTTCAAAACAAATCTTGCCGGCGTTAAAAAAAAATTTTCAAATAATCTCGTCGCCGGTAAAAAAAAGAAAATCATTTTTCTAAAACTTGAAGTCTGAAATTTTCCGTCGGCGGAAAAAAAATTTACCCCTACGATTTTTTTTAATTTGACGTCCAAAAAATTCCACCGGCGGTAAATTTTTTTTTAAATTTCCATTTTTTTGGAAATTCTCACCGGCGGATCCGTAAACCAAGCAATTAAAAAAAGGCCTAAACCGTATAATTTTCTTTTTCATAAGATTCAGAATATCTCAAAACCTAATGTCGATGATCGATCGATTGTCGCAGTCTATATATTGATATAAATGGATTGGTCTACAAATCAAAAAATTAATACAGTAAATCCTCTAAAATCTGGGCACGGTCTGGACCAGTAATTTTTCCAAAATAGGAGTATATCAACTTTTAAAATAAAAATAATTGAATTATATTACTAAATAATATACCCTTTCCAAAATTCGGTACTTTTCAAAAACGCCCATCATATGGCGAAATTAGCTCAATTTCTATTCTAGACTGGTGACCAAAAGGACCTTCTTAAGTCTAAATTGGAATATATTGGAACTTGAAGGGTATCGTGGGTTCACAGATACCTTTTGTCTAGATTAGCATTAAAATATAAAAAAATGCTAAATTTTTCGTTTTATAGCATATATTTTAAAAAAAGGATGTATACGGGAACCAGTCTATTGTGTATATCTCAGTAACGGCTGGATTTAGGCTATATAATTGTATTACCAACAGATAGAAATATGACAATAATCAACCCATATCCAATCTACTTGCCATGTTCGCGATTAGCCTCTGGTTAGCGCTGGCTGTCTTTTGAAAAAAGACTTACTCATTTCAAATGCATAACTCGATTAGTATTGTGGAGGCGGAACATAGGACATGTAACTAGTCTACTTCTTGACAAAATCGAAGAAAACTTTGATGAAAGATTACTATGAATTGACTGTAGGACAAATCAAAATGGTTTCCTTTTATGAAACACGAACAAATTCTCGACAGAAAAGTGAAAAAAAAATACACTTTAGGTCCATATTTAGACCTACAATCAGTATTTAATGATTTTATGTGACTGTCAAAATGTTTAATCCAGGTGTTTTGAATCAAAACCCTCACAATGTGAGAGAATTTCCTCACTTCTAAAAGTAAGTTTTTTTAACATTTTGTATGCTCAACTTTCAT
>JAUCNG010374039.1:0-11428 GCA_032353305.1 Cephalothrix spiralis
GTAAATGCTCAGCAAGCGGACCATTAAGTGTCTATTTGAGCCAGTCATCTGACGCCCTATATAGAAGAAGAAGAATACGAGAAGTGGAAGTCTTTCCGAAAGGCAAAGCACTATCCTTATCAACTTCAGATCATGATCATAAAAGATGAAATATCGCTTTTTTTGCCGTGGTTAAATTTTTCTGTCCTTTATAGTTTATTATCTTTTATGAAGACATAAAAATTTTATTGATACAATGTATGAACTCCCCAGACAATCTACAAATCATGATTAATAATTGTATGAATTTTCATTAAGTCACGCAATGGGATGCTATCCGCAATTTGTCTTTATAACAATTGCTTCCACTTGGCATTGCCACTGTTTTGTCGAGTTCGACAATTGTCTAGCCAGATTATTATTATATGGTTATGCGAGTTCAATACGTTCGATCAATATTAAAAATAATTATGGCAGTTATGTGCATCCTCGTTCCCATAGTATTATATCATATTTCATAATAGTTAGCCAAGCAGCTGCAGACTGACACTCTGACAGGTGAGAATCAGTTATGTGACGTATCACCCCAGCCAATCATAACGTATCAGAGCTGTTTTTTTCCTAGCGAAACGCATCAGAGCTGGGTCGGAACGTATCGGAGCTGGTAATGCACTATATACGTAAAAGCGGGCCGGGCCTGGTTAGCTCAGGTGGTAGCTAGATCAATGTGAAGTCATCATTTGAATTACTGCCTTGGCTGAATGTGTATAGGTCAACGCCCAACTGAATTGAAACTGCGAAGCAACTTTTTAGCTTAACAAAAACTTGGTGTGTACGAAGACTAGTGGGGTTCTCACCCCTCCTTCAAATCATTCAATTTCATGATGCGACTTCTTAAAATCCTTGAAAACTCCTTGAGAGTCATTCGAACTTATTTAAAAAAGAGTTTTTTAATGCGGTATAACTCATCTGAATGCTCTTATTTTCAAAACAATGGTCATGGAAAAAATTGTTATACACATACGCTGAAGTGGGTTGGTAACTTTTTTTGGCAAAAAACCACTTTCTTTGTCAATTTTTCTTCTTTGTTTTTTTACCATTTTTAGGCTTTTAATCATGGACCATTATTATTACTTATATAAACTTAAACACCATTCAAAGTAACATTATTAGCAAAACAAAGAAAATGGCTAAAATTGGGTGGGTGGTCAGAATTTTTAGGAAAAAATTGGCGTGCTGTGGAAAAAAGTGGAAAATTTTGTTCGAAAAAAATCTGGACCGCAGAAAAGTTTGTCAACTGCGTGCAAAAAATATGGGGTGGGTGGTTAAAAAATTGATAGAAGAATTTGGCACGATGAAAAATTTGGCGAAAAAGGGTTGGGTGGGGGCAAAAAAGGTCTTTCCAATTTTTTCCATGCCATTTTGGGGATGGGTGAATACCTCAACTCAATTTTTGCAATTTTCGGCCTATGTGTATGGCAATTTATTCCATGACCCCCCTGGCCAGGGTCCGATATACTACTACTTTCCTCTAGAAAAAACCTCTTATCCATTTTGCAACATCCTCTGTAACCTTATATTGTACAACAAAGGAGAGCATCCTTCTAAGAACCTTCCATCAAAACTGAAGGGGACATTATAACAAATACTAATTAACCTATAGTGCCCATCTGGTGCCCATTAATGCGGCTTCGGTGTATAAAATTCCACCATTACTGAGAATAAGGTTCTTATCAGCTAAGGCTATACCGGGGGTACCCTTCGGATGTTGATCGTGTAATATGGTTTATGAAATAGCTAATGTCAAATCAACCTGCTATACCTAATCTCAGTAAACAGTGAAATTGTCCCGACCTTCGCTAAAGTTGACGTCGTACACGCAGAGGGGATTTTCTTATTACCATAGTTGTTTGCATTATCCTATTTCGAATCTTTGCTAAGATCTGCTAAATCATATTAAATTGCTGAAGATAAATATCTGATTTTAACGACCCCAGTCACTTCGCTTTATATTATAGTTATGAGCTGGGTTGCAGTGATTTTACTGGTCAAAAGGGACACAGACATAGACTTACTTAAGTGGTGTTAGGGGACTTAATTTATATGGACACCAGTTCAGATTGAATACAATCAACGTTGGAGCATTGGCTTCCAGGATTAATATATTAATCTGTTTTATGCACCGGTGTCAATGTTCATGCACCGGTGTCAACATTTTGGCGTCGGAAAAGAGAGCATGAACATTGACTGGTGCATTAGCGAACACAGAACGCGAAATTCGAATAACCGAACTTGCTGCACGCGCTATATATATATCTCCTTTTGTCCATTAGACTAGTCTGCGGAAGTGTCCAATAAATGTTTTACATAGGGCCTCAACGTAAATAATACAATACAATAAATCCTATAAGGGATATATATTGCATGGGCATGAGCTATGTGATGATGAGTCTTCAGTACTGATATATGATTACATTGTACATGGAACAACAGAAATTCTGAACAACATAAGTTTATTTCTGATAAAGGATACAGTGCCTGTCCCTTGGTTTCCCTTTTGGTAATTATTAGTGACATATTTATTAGCAACTCAAATACTCATGCTCTAGTATGGAAGAGCCGGTTTGGTCCCGCGAGTCAGGCCACAACATGTAGTCCTTCGCAAGCTCGCAGCGTAACTGTCTTCAATCTACTGTTATTTAATCGAACCGCGTCACTTTTAGGCTGCCAAAACTGCATACATGTACTATACGTGAACCATATTGGAGTGAGTTAGATATATTTCAAACTAAACGTAGAAATCTTTAAGTAGCATACTCTCTTCTAATGTTGTATTCGGAAAATGGAGCTTGATTTCGATATCGTCAGTCAAGTATCACTTGAAATTTATAATGCAATATAATATGTATAATATGTTCATAGACGCACAAAATGTCTTAATTTGATGAAAATCCATCTATGCATACTTGCGAGGACGCTTTGAATCGAACCAAATTTCATAATTACGTCTTACTTTATTACTTTCCTTATGAAGTCAACGTTCCATATTTGAAAATGGCTGTTATATCAATATAAATTAAAATGTCAAATGTGTTCCTATGCTTCCAATGTGCTATTTCCAATTGAATTCTGAGTATAAATTGATAAGATCCGAGTCTTTAAATTGGATCTTAGGGACATGTCCAGTTTCAAGGGTTATTGATATGAAAATTACTTATTACAACTAATTGTCTCACTTGGGCTCAATTTTCACGAATGAATATTTCCGGTTCTATGAAATTAATACATTTATTAGAAATCGATTGTGTCTGTTAATTCTACTGACTTCATATTTGCATATTTTCAAATTCTTTGTACACAGTTGTTATTTACCCTAGTAAACGAGCCAACCAGAAGCGAAATATGTTCAAGTTTTTCAAATTCCTGTCTTCTAAGATTTGCTGGCGGGTTCACGAAAGTGAATTGATGTTTTTACTAAGACAGTTTCTTCCTCCTCTAACTAGCGTGATCCGGTGTGGCACAACTCGACTACCTCGCTATGTTAATTGGCATTATCTATATTTGAGAGCTTAGCTGAAATTTACCTTTGGGAATCATTGCGATTAGGGTTGTATCGCATGCCGAGCACCAAGCTTATGTAACAGCGGCCAAATCATGCTACCTTAATCGGTTGAAGATTTGATTGGCTCTAGACTATCACGTGTTTAATGAATTATTTATTTTACAGACAAAGATATTTTTATAAATAGCTGCTCAGACCTTAACTGAAAAAGAAATGTTTGCATAAAACCACAATTTGAAAAAAACAAAACAATTTTGAACTTTTTCGTGTGTCTAAAAAATGTTACATATACACTATTAAATACGCTATTAGTTCTCGATATTGACACATAGAGAGCTGACGATTTACTCCCATTGTGAGTAGAGTTTAGATGTATCAAAATAATATATCAAAATAATATTTGCAGATATCTACTCTATCTTAAGCAGAATACCTTTTTGTTTGATGTCCTATTTTTAAAAAAGTTAGGTCAAAAACAAAATTCTGCCTTCTCTGTCGTATGTCATGATGATTCTTTCATAGGCTAGGGTTTCTGTCAAGTTTGAACCTTTCCGTTTCTTCAAGGTAAACACTCTTATGAAATTATAAGAGATGCGTGTCTATCAGCTAGCTGCTTACGAACATGCTATTTTAGGAGAAGGAATCAGAGAATCTTTTAAGCGGTATTATGGCTTTTCCGTTTAGGCAAGAGAGTCTAGTTGAGCGAATGAGCGTATCTGAAATCAGTTTAAGAGGGGTCTTGATTTCCATACGTTATCCTATTTGGGGAATCCTCGCATATAGGGAAGGGTATACCAAGCGAGCCCCGCCTGAGCATAGTGCTACTATACGACGACAAATACAACGATCTTGAAAGTGTCGCCGCCTTAATTCCAAATTATTTTCTAGAAAATAAACGTGTTAAATTGTTTATCAAACAAAATCTGAGCAAAGCCGTCATCCAACCAAGCATAAGATAAGATAAGATTTATTTCTCTATCTCCCCCTTTCGGGGTACGAGAGTACAATATCAAAAGCATAAGTTGATAAACGAAACGTGCCACCAGCACGGTTCACAACTTCACACGCTTCTTTAGTATGGTGAAAGTAGTCCGGCTGTACAGAATCGTATAACGACATATGGCCCATATAACGCAATGACAAAACGTATATTGTTCTCCGTTTTACTCCGTAAAATCTAACATTTGCCAGGATATAGCCTATTAATCGCCATTACAATAGAACTCTTTAAATACCAAATATTGCGCCTTGGCCAACCGATTCAAACATGGCTGAACTTTGTCGGTTCCGGAGATACGTTGTTCAATTGCAGAATATTAAAAGGACCGTTATTAAACGAGGTACCTTTAAATATACTAACCAAGCTTTGTAACCAGGTATCTTCAAATGTTTTTAATCGATCAAAGGTGAACGCTATCTTAGGTCTTCTTTTAGCTACGCCCTTTTCTAATGATCAAACAAGTTATAAATCCTAGATACACCCATCATAAATGAATTAGAAATGCAAGTTACCTTGTTTGCTATTTGGATGAGCATTTCGATGAACCCTTCGATGAATGACGTGTTGAGAGTAAATGCACTAGATAATAGGTTACTTTAAGGAGGCGGAATAGGTTGTCGATGACACCATTTCATTTTTTTGTTTATCGAGATAAGGAGGGGAACAGGGTAACCAGTCACCTCTTTGAATGACGTGTTAAGAGTTAATGCACTAGATAATAGGTACTTTAAGGAGGCGGAATAGGTTGTCGATGACACCATTTCCTTTTTTTGGCGTTAAAACAAGTAAATAAAGTCGTTGAAGTTAAGAATAGGTTCGGTTCTTTTAATGTATTAAAGATTCATTAGATCCCTTCGAGGTTTAAATTCTGTAAGGATCTTTATAGTTGTTACAATTTCTTGTCTAATGGGATAAAACAAAAACAGGAAACAAAAACAGTCATTAAAGGAGGGGAAATATAGTACAGAGTAGAATAAGTTCATAAATATCAAGAGTATCATGAAACTTAATAAAATCATAATAATCCTTATCAAAATCGCCTACACATATTCATCTGTGTCAGAATTATGAAAATTTGATAAAGGAAATAGTATTTATTAATGATTTTGTCCAAAATTTGCAAAATTTATCCGAATATGCTGATTTGTACAGGGGGTCATGGAAAAAATGCGGATATACATGTGGGGGGTGGGTGGTAAGCAGGTCGAAAACGCAAATTTTCCATATGTTTACGCGTTTTTCCACATTAATATTCTATGTTCCCAATGGAGATTTCGAACTAAGAAAGAATTTCCGCGAAATACACCATATCTATATTCGCATTTTTTTCCATGCCCCCCCCCCCCCTGATTTGTATGCTAATTTTAGGGATCCTCATCGGGGTTCTTTTGGTTCAAAATTTGAAAAAATGAAGTTTTATATATTGGCATCTTATTTTAAATATATAGTTATGGGTCTGGTAAAAAGAACAGCATTCAATAGCGTAAGCGTAATATCTCGTCGCGTCGCGGAACACCTGGTTAGCGATATTTTGACAACACGTGTGTTTCAAACTGGTTTGTTGAAAAAACCTTGTATGCTTCCGTTTCAATTAATTACTCCACCATCTTTAGATCGCGCGGCAGGGATCGCAAAAGGGCGAGGGGTCCTTTTCTACACGAGTGTTTGGGTCGTACGGCCTTAGTATAGAATGTAAACAAACCCGAATATGCCTTATAATGAAAAAAATCATGAAATACATGTATAAATTCAGGTAATAAACTTTTGGGTTCATGTTCTGCATGCTCTTGATAATAATGAAAATAATGAATCCGTCCACATTATTCTGCTATAGGCATGCAACAAACAAATGAGTTCATATGTTATTCTGTCCTTTCCGGAATATCTGTTACTTATATGTAGATTCTTTTATTAAACTACCTAGAGACTGGGCCTTATCAATTATGGCATAATTGAAAATCGGACTTGGATGTGTAATTGCATCAAGTATCCTCATCGGGGTTCTTTTGTTTCTAATAATCAATTCTTTTGGCTGAGAGTTAGATATATGTGGGTTTGATACTGGTTTCTTATTTGATTACATAAAAAGTTAATGTTTCGGCAAGGTTTCTTTTTGGACAAGATGCTATAATGATATAATTGGTTATTGAAGTGTAAGGTTCCTGACACAAGTGCTGACACAGATGTGATATTTAAACAATAATTTGAACCTTTCTACTAAACTTCTCGCTAAATTCAAACATAAATTGACTTGTGATTTACCCGGGGTAAATTACTCCGAAAGGACTAATAGTTTTTTTTCAGCATTTCTAGCTGAGAACTCTCCTGAAACTTCGTAAGTAAGTATGAAACATGGTGTTTCTGGCTTACTTCCGGTCACCATTTTGGCCACCTATTGGATAATTCTCACTTCTAATTGATTCCCTCTTGCGACACGAACATCTCGATATGATTCACTCTGCCTCACTCGATATTTTGTACTGACCTGCAGGGAAATGTGAAAATAGCGCTGCGTAGCTAGGCCTCACAGGCGGGGACATTTTTTCAAGCACTATCAGTCGCTATGGATCGCTATGGATGGCCCATAGGGGCGGGGAATTTAAGATTATTACAGAAAAAAACCGCTTGCAAATGGAACAAATGAGCAAAACACAGAAAATTTTGAAAAAGAATAACTTTCAGCTCAGCCACGGTGATTTTGCTTTTTATAAAAAATTTTTTTCAGATACTAGATAAAAAAATTGCGCTTTGTAGCGCTGTGTACCGCCACCCTACCCGGGGACTTAGCGCTAAAGGAGTTCCGTGGATCGGGGCGATCCAACGATTTCTAGCGCTAGGATCGCCTTAGGCGTCGCTATTTTGACATTTCCCCCCCCCCGATGCATTTCATTGACTGGTGCATAATGTTCATACAGGTACCTAAAGTAAGAGGTGCCGAAAGATATGTATGTACTATCGACTCTTGTTTCTAAAGCTATTTCGACGCGTTATATTTGTTATAAGACTTATAAGCAGACTGACTGGACCCAATAAAAAATATAGTCCGCTAATAACAAGCCATGATAAGTGATAAGTCAACAACGACTGCAGGAAGATGATTTTTCACCTAGTGATAAATTACTACTTTATAAATTTCGGCTGAAGCCGGACATAACCAAATTTGGAATTTGCACTGACCGTAAATCGTAATTTGCTTTATGGTTTAAGTAATTTGCGTGACTAAAAGACCTTTTTCTGTATTCCTAGCGCGTTCACTGCTTATCTAAGTGAAAAATTATGATATTGATAAAGGTATTATCGTCTAACCGGTGTGTTTGCCATTAGTTATCCTTTATTTGTTTACAATTTTCATCATTTATAAACATGAAATTTATCGCCAATTTCGCCATCGAACGCATCCTGAATTGCAAAAACTCGTGACTATGACTTCGATTACGTTTTTGTCTCTAAAGTCAGTTATTTTGAGTAGCGTATTATTTTACTTCAATCGAGTCTATTTCGTTGTTTGCTAGTCTTCCTTCATCTTGTATCGAAGGGAAAGTTTCGATTCATGACAAGAACCCTTAGTTCATTTTGAATAATTTATTGTTCCTAGAATGAAAAGGTGTCAGACCCGGATTCGAACGCCCGACCTTCAGTAATGAAGCCTGATGCCTTTTCCATTAGGCCATCTGAGCCGTTGTGAATGGTAGATACTTTATACAGAAGAACCAAAACGATAGACTAGTTACCAAAACGATTCCCGTTTTTGAAAACCGGAACCGGAAATCCCAAACCGGAAATGAGGCCCGTATATTGAAAGATATAATAACCAAAAAATCATTTATTTCATTTGCATCAGTACCGCTGGCGCAGTCGCTTAGTCGACAGCTCTTTTAATCGAGTCTCCGCCAAAAGTCTGAGGTGCACGGGTTCGAACCCATCAGGAGCGCACTTTGTTTCGGTTAGCCATTGGGCATAAATGTACTTTCGGTATCTGTGAAAGTAGATCAACAGATAAATGAGGTCAAAATGGTCATAACATTATGCCTTATCCCTGGACCAATTTATCATTCAAATTCTCATATGAATATACAGGATCTAATATTTGATAAATGTACACATTTGCATTACTTTCGGGATTAATTAAACGTATTGGACACCACTCCTGGCCTTGGTTTAATCCTCATTTATTCTAAGAATTCCTTCGTGCTTCCTGACCATGTTGACCACAAGATTTTGAGATATGAAATCAGCACTAACACAGGTTAGGATAATTAAAGTGCCTCTCATTCTTGTTTTATCAGATGTTCAGTTCAAATGTTCTGTATCAGACCCACCAATCCAGGTCACTGTGTGCTGTCGCTTGCATCTTCAGTCCAGTACTCCCATTATCTGTTTTTCTCTTCTCTAACCCCATCTGCGACAATTGACTCGTCCGTTCGTAAAAATTATGGCCGTTTCATTTTCGCAGAGGTAAAGTATCATCACGCATATAATTGCGGCTTCATCATCGGAAGTCAGCTTTAAACCAATCGCAGTCCACATCCAACTTCATCTGCCTTTTCAGAAATAATATACAACGAAATAGTGCATGTGAGGGCCTCCGTTATCTTTTTTTTCTCTTATCTGACCCTATCTGCGACAATTGACTCGTCTATTCGTAAAAATTATTGGCCGTTTCATTTTCGCGGGGGTAAAGTATCATCACGCATATAATTGTGACGTCATCATCGGAAGTCAGCTTAAAACCAATCGCAGTCCTCATCCAACTTCATCTCCCTCTTCAGAAATAATATACAACGAAATAGTGCATGTGAGGGCCTCCGTTATCTGTTTTTCTCTTCTCTGACCCTATCTGCGACAATTGACTCGTCTATTCGTAAATTTCATTTTCGAAAGTATCATCACGCATATAATTGCGACGTCATCATCGGAAGTCAGCTTTAAACCAATCGCAGTCCATGCACATCTAACTTCATCTCCCTCTTCAGAAATAATATACAACGAAATAGTGCATGTGAAGGCCTCCGTTACCTGTTTTTCTCTTCTCTGACCCCATCTGCGACAATTGACTTCTATTCGTAAAAATTATTGGCCGTTTCATTTTCGCGGAGGTAAAGTATCATCACGCATATTATTGTGACGTCATCATCGGAAGTCAGCTTTAAACCAATCGCAGTGCACATCAAACTGTCGCGCTCTTCAGAAATAATGCAATACAATTAGTTTGAGGGCCATGAGTACGTGGCTACGAGCATGAGCCTTTTCTATTGTCTTTGTACGATTTTCTATTGTATTATTGTACAATAAGTATTCTAGATATACAATTCTATTTGCGTGATCCACCTTGATTGAAATTGATTATTAAAGATTTTGTGTTTTTGACCATGATCAATAATATAAGACACATCATTGCATGTCTATTGATTCATTGATGTACCAACACTATCATTGATAAGTACATAAGGTTTCAGGGAATGAATGATACTTATCTCTTTGTATATTATATACAACTTAGTATTGTCGACTGGATCTGGTTTTAAGCCTATGGCTAACATGGTCACCACCGTCGACAGATCAGTCTTAAGTGGTTGTCCAAGTAGATGTCTTTCAAGACACTAAGCTTGATAGTCACACTAGAAGATAATGTAACCTGATATATCGAAATGAGTCGCTTTCGGCTTTTTAAAATTTCGAGATATTAGCAAAAAGTCAACTACAAGAATAAAGAATAAGAATAAGTGATTTTTTATTTCAATGACATGCCTCATAACATTATATACAAAAACACATAATGGATACAGGCCCAGCCCAATTAGGGCTCATAAGTCATTTCATATACATGTACAGTCCGTGAAAACAAAGGATATTATCGTTTGCACTTTTTTTTGACAAGTTCATGAAGTTGGCATTTTTTACAATACAATCTTGGTACCAAAAATCGTGTGCGTAAAGGTTGCGTTCAAAAAGGAAATGTGTTTCAGATTCGGTAACACACAAAATTTGCATAGTCTTTCCTCAACCTTCTTGTACCCGGATGCGAAATGCTCCGGACTTCGTTCGTCCATTAATCAAAGATTTCAGAACTACTTCAGAATTTAAAAATAAATTCGCTGAAGACCAAATTTCTTGGAATTATTTCCCGCCACCGCGCTTGTGGGACTTTTTGAAAAGCTGGTCCGTAAACAATTGATAAAAAAGGGCAAATAAATGCAATGGGTGTAGTTTGAACATGGCCGCTGGAGCGCTTCAATCAAATAAAATATCAGCAAAGCTAAATATTGTTGTATAGAGCTGATATATCTGAATTTTGTCAAATCTTATGCATTTTTTTTCAGAATTCGATTTAAAAGTTCATATTACCCTTTTCTTTTAAAATCCCTTAGAGGAGATAGTAAATCTTCGACAAGGGTCTTTGCGCAAATAGTGTTTTGTTTAAAAACAATCCTTGTTGTGGAATTAATTACATTTAATCACTGAAAAAGACGATCTCGGCAAACATTAAACCCTCGATAAACTCTCAAACTATAGATCAGATGACATTGAACAATAATAAACCTTTACACAGCTTTCAACAAATAGATTTTGAAATGCCAAATTCTGTAACGCCTTTTTAGTGAAAATATTTTCAAATATGTAGAAATAAGCAAGATATTATGTTTATTCCTATGATAGGTGTCTAATATATGGTTAAACCTGTCTATTTCGTGGGAGAAGGCCGAGGGAGATGGTTATTACCCCGAGAGCACCCACGAAATAGACAGCACAATTACAGGTTTAACATATCTAGACCGATGTTCAGTACAAAAATATTGTCATTATTACTTCTTTTTTTTTTAATTTGTATTTTATTTTCAATTAACGAAAAGTTTTGTTAAACAAATATTTACAATAAATAATACATG
>JAUCNG010374372.1:0-11415 GCA_032353305.1 Cephalothrix spiralis
TGATACAAAGAGAAGGTGTTATAGCAAACATATATACACAAGAGCTCTCGCCATCACTCACTCTTCTCATTCTCACATTTCGAAAATATAAACTTGAACCTAGAATTTCACAAACTTTCCGAAAATATTATGGTTTATGGCCCGCGAACTTCCGAGATTTTCGCGGGGGTCGAAAACTGGGGACGGGAGGTTCATCACCAAAAGTTCCATAAACATGTGTATAATAAAAGTGTTACTTACCTTAATGTGGCTTGCCGTAGAACAGTTACAAATCGTGGATATGGATTTGGAGCAAGGTGCCGATGAGTGGCAATATCAGTGATAAATTGGGACCAAACTTCATCAAGGTGAATATCTAACATGTACTGCAAAAAGAGTATAGTTTATTTTAAACACGAGCTTAGTTCTATCAGAAAAACTACCTTTAAACCTCCATCGTTTTAGTGATGCACGTTCAATCGTTCATGCATGTACACGTACAGTTGGATATCGTTAAATCAAACAAGGAACCTCCAATTTTCAGTTCCTGACTATTTTTTTAACGTTTAACGTACATGTAGAACTCACTACTGTTTAAATATCTTCTAAATGAACGTCCATTGGATTGGATTGCAACAATTTCAAAGAACGTCCAATATTTAGTAAACAATGGGACTGTTTTGAATCAACTAGTCAAGACAAAGATGAAAAATACAGTAAATACAATGTGGGTTGGCTACAAGTTATTCTCCATGATTTATAAATAATTCCGCTTATACCTAATGTTCAGAAATGCGCGTGTCACTAGACAATATAATCGTATAATTTCTTACTTATCACTGATAAAGGAAAGCATCATGCATTTATGGGGTGGTATTGCTGGTAAGTTTGTTATGGGACTCTCCTCTAACCGTATTTGATAAAATCAAATTAAGTTAATTGGAGTTTATTTGAAAAAAAATTGTTGGCCTATTATGTCACACGGTGCCCAAAGGTCATATCGGTATTAAGATAGGCCTTGTTCATGAGACATGCCTTGTTTATAAAACAGACCTTGTTTATGAAACGCTACAGTTATATTTTTATTAGCAGTTTAGTTTATTTAGTTTACCTTCATTAATACAAACTCTTTCTTAATTGCGGTTGGACCATTACTTGAATCCAATGCTTTTTGAACGTCAACAACTGAAAAAAACAAAATTATAATGTAATATTTTGATTCGCTTGCACAAACATGCATCAAATAGCGCTAATCTATATAAGATACCACGTCAGTCCTCTAAGCATAGATATCATAGATTAAATATAACCAGATGGTGCAACTAGTACTCATTTTATATCTAAAGGGGTTGCCACCTAAATTTTCTCCACTCGAAGATTCTTTGCGAAAATCAAAATCTCCTATCCTCAATAATATTTTTTCCAGACTCTAATCAAAATTTGACGTTTTGATCCAAGAATGTTTCCCTGACTTTTCCTGATTTCCCTGTTTTCCAGGTTAGTGGTCACCCTGATAGATGATAGAGCAACTCTAATGACTTAACAAGCAGTGGCCAACGTAGAGTATAGACACTGAAAGACCTCACATTTGACAGTAATGAAGAAGAAAAATAACAGCTAACTTCATTGCGAATGCACCAAATATTCTACAGATATGGTTTGCATTAATTTTACCTATATCATTATTTGTATCTTTACAATAGAACATGACATGATTTTTTATCACCTTAATTAAAATCATCAAATTAAATAAAAGTGACAATATTTTTGTACTGAACATCGGTCTACATATGTTAAACCTGTAATTGGCTGTCTAGTTCGTGGGAGGAGATGGTTATCGAATATCCACTCTCCGGGTTTAACCATATAATAAAAAAATACCTATCATGTAACTCTTTTTATGGAACTACTCTCAGCCTATCTGAACGGGTCACCCATTCAAAGGTACATGTAGACGCTTGGGGCGTTATTTCTTACCAATAATCAATACATGATATTTTGATTCAAAGTAAAAATAAATGTTGAGTATAATCGGTCTTCAGAAGAATATCTAATATAGACTTATCCATGGTTGATTGCCTTTTTCTGTTATACATTCCCTACTTCAATTAAATGTGAAAAAAACATTGATTATTGTGGATGATTTATTTTATCTATGAATTATTACTGTCAACTCTTATTGTATTGGAAATTCTTGTATGGTTTACGCTTATATAAGTGTTATATTATAGATAAATGTAATAACAAGAGTACATGTATATACTCTTGGTATTAAATCAACTGTTAAAGGATAATAATTAAATTAGTTTGTAGACTAATATAGTGGATTTGGACAGTCCTGTCCTTTCAACTATTTCTTATTTAAAATGGAATCTGGTGTAAAAGCAGAGACTGAAAAGGCGTCGCAATCATTAGAAGAAATCGCATTAGGTGCGATCACGATGCTCTGCCGTATGAAAGAAAATAAACAGATCTTTTGGTGTAATTATGCAGCAATTAATGGATATTTCAATATAGTAAAATTCATCATGAGTAAAAAAGAGGATGTTAACATAACTGATGGAGATGGTTGGACGTTATTACATCATGCCTCTATTAGAGGCGATTTACTTAGCATTAGGTTTTTATGTGACAATGAGGCAGACGTTAACCATAGTGATAAGATTGGTCGGACACCATTGTTTTATGCTTCACAAAATGGTCACTTGGATTGTGTTGAACTTCTTTGTCAAATGAAAGCTGATGTTAATCATAGTGATAAGAAAGGTCTGACATCATTGTTTTGTGCTTCCAAAAACGGGCACTTGGAATGTGTTAAACTTCTTTGTAAAATGAAAGCTACTGTTAACCATTGTGATAGGGATGGTCGGACACCATTATTTTATGCTTCAGAAGATGGTCACTTAGATTGCGTTGAAATTCTTTGCCAAACAAAAGCTGATGTTAATCATAGTGATAATAACGGTGCGACAGCATTGTTTCATGCTTCACAAAATTGTCATCTTGATTGTGTTAAACTTCTTTGCATAATGAAAGCTGATGTTAATCATAGCGATAAGAATAGTCAGACAGCATTGTTTTGTGCTTCACAAAATTGTCATCTTGATTGTGTTAAACTTCTTTGTAAGTTGAAAGCTGATGTTAATCATAGTGATAAGATTGGTTGGACACCATTGTTTTATGCTTCTCTAAACGGGCACTTGGATTGTGTTAAACATTTATGCGTATTGAAAGCTAATGTTAATCATAGTGATAAGGATAATCGGACATCATTGTTTTGTGCTTCACAAAATGGTCACTTGGATTGTGTTAAACTTCTTTGTCAAATGAAAGCTGATGTTGATCATAGTAGCAAGACTGGTTGGACACCATTGTTTATGGCTACAAATAAAGGTCATTTGGATTGTGTTAAACTACTTTGCCGAATGAAAGCTGATGTTAATCATGTTTGTAAGGACAGGTGGACAGCATTGTTTTATGCTTCACAAAATGGTCACATTGGGTGTATTCAATATCTTATTCCAAAAGGCGTAGACGTTAATCAGGAAGGGAACACTGGTGCGACACCATTAACATTAGCTGCACAAAACGGGCACTTGGATTGTGTTAAACTTCTTTGTCAAATGAAAGCTGATGTTAATCAAAGTAATAAGGATGGTCGGACACCCTTGTTTTATGCTTCACAAAATGGTCACATTGGGTGTATTCAATATCTTATTGAAAAAGGCGTAGACGTTAATCAGGAAGGGAACAGTGGAGCGACACCATTAATATTAGCTGCACATAACGGGCACTTGGATTGTGTTGAACTTCTGTGTCAAATGAGAGCTGATGTTAATCATAATGATAAGCATGGTCGGACACCATTGTTTTATGCTTCAGAAAACGGAAACTTGGATTGTGTTGAACATCTTTGTCAAATGAAAGCTAATGTTAATTATAGAAATAAGGATGGTTTGACACCATCATCAATGGCTGCACAGAACGGGCACTTAGATTGTGTTGAACTCCTTTGTCGAAAGGGAGCGGATATTCTTTACAGAAACCAATCGGGTCCAATATTATTGGCTGTGTCAGCAATTGGTGGTCATTTAGAATGTGTCAGGTATATCATTGCCAAAGAGGCTCAATCAAGCTCAAATTCGACCCAGTTTTTAACTGAATCGATCTTTTTCATCCTCTATCCGTGTGCTCTTTCTGGATATGTTGAAGTCATGCTAGAAATTCTAATCTCAAGACATGGTATCGATATCAAAAGGACTGATTACGTTCAAGAGGCCTATGACACTTTTTCGATTGATAAAAAATGCAGATTTGAAAATAATCTACTAATTAATATAAAAAACGTACAAACGTGCTGTGACATAATAAAAACATTAACAGGTTACATTCGAAATGATTTAAAAATTCACGTTACTATTTTACAAATTGTAAACCTTGTAAATAGTCGCATTCGTGATCTGATTTATCTTAAGAAGCGAAAAAAGGAAATATCTAAATTAATATCAGAACAAGATATTGCAAAAAATCGTGTTCAAGATTTGATATCAGGGATTATAATATCAACCGAGAATAACTCACTATTGGAATCATTAAATGTAGAAGAAAAACAATTAGGGCGTGGGGCATTTGGTATAGTAAAATTAGGCGTTGTATGTCTTGAAGATGGGAATACCCAACATGTTGCTGTAAAATGCATCGATATTCATAAGCATAAAAATGGTCTATCTTTACTTGATCAAGAAACTGAATGCTTAAAGAAACTCGAAAATGACTATCTAGTTACATTTTATGGTCATAAGATAAAATATGATATGATAATTGGAAAAACTTTGATTTATCTTGTTACTGAACTTTGCAAAGAAGACTTCAAAAGTTTTTACATTACCAACAATACACGTAATGACAGTAACCCAAGTTCAGCCATTCAATTTCCTAAAAGTTTGCATCAGTTTTGTTTTCATGCTGTTCATATCCTGAGTGGTTTGGAATATATCCATTCAGAGTCATATGTTCACAAAGATATCAAATTGTCCAATATCCTTCTAAGTTTTGATAACACTGCGAAGATCTGCGACTTTGGTTTAGCCGATCTTTTAGAAGGTGAAGCAGAAGAGACTCAAAGATTCAAAGGAACTGAGATCTATTCAGCTCCCGAGGTGCTGAATGTTCCGAGAAGGTATTCATCAGCCTCTGATATGTTTTCAATTGGTCTTTTGCTCACAGAAATGTATAAAGGCCTTGAATATTACAAGGCTAGGCCTTTCAATGAAGCTAGAAACAAAGACGAAAAGCTTGACATGTTGAAAGAAGGAATAAAACCAGACATTAGTGAAATTAAACGTGAAATAGAACATACGGTAGCATCCATTGTTGATGGTTGTTTGGAATTTGAATTCAAGAAGCGTTTGTCCGCGAAAGAAGCCAGAGAGAAGTTTGAAAAGGTTATTGAAAAGCTTCAGTCGGAAAATCCTAGATTTAAGTCATCTTTTAAACAAACTTTTACAGCTCCTAGTGTTAGTGAAATAGTTCTGGAACTGCTTAGTAAAACTCCGTCTTCGGAAAGTTACGTTCAACCAACTAGTACACTGTTCAATTTTTCGTCATCATAATGTGCTTTAAAAATTAATGATGAATCATTCAACTTTGATGTAAATTGTACATAAACGTTATTTAATCTGTAATTTATATGCTTTATATTTAAAGCTTCATGTCTTCGGACAACATTTAGACGTCACATAGGCAGGAGCCGAGTTATATTTAGGGATACAGTGCTAGGAGCAGACCATAGGGGCGAAATCTTTTAAAATTTTAACTCCTTAAAAAGCTTTATTAAAAACTCCTTATGGACTTGTGCTGTCCATAAATTATCATCGGAATTGCACTAATCTGCAGCCTGAAACCTATAGGTTACAAGCTAAATATATATATAAACTTTATTTCATTTACTGTGGATTGTACTTACAGCATTGCTGATTGGCGTACTCTCCACGTGCGAAGTACAGTGCAGATAAAAATTAAAAGAGAGGGCCTCACATGATCGCATAATTATATACAAAACTATTATAAATAAATGAATACATTAATCTAAACGGTTTGAGTTGATAACATAATTCTCCAGAGCGTTATAAATTATTCCTTTTTCCGAATAAATAAAATTTACAACATATTGGTGTATACGGGTTGGTGATAAATTTCTATTGGGTATTACATTACTAATTTCAAGGGATGTAAGAAGGTCATTTCTTAAATTTACATAATTATTGCATTGGTAAAAGAAATGAGATGCGGTTTCCTATCTGGCACCACAAGAACAGTCAGGGGAGTCGATTAAATTTCGTTTGAAAAGATCACCATTTAAATATACATTATCAGTGTCGCGGGAGGTTTATAAGATTTAATTTGCAAGTCGTTTTCTGGCTTCCCGTTTCCTCTAAAACTCTTACCCACTAGCAATTTCGTCCGCTATACCCATTTTAACCTTCATATCAAATTTTATAAGATCCCGTACTTTAGCGGATGTGTGATTGAATCTAATTATTTTTCTTCGGATCACTAAACGAAAACCCCTCGATCAAACATTCACTTTAGGCTAGCATATAGGTTATATTAACCTCAAAAGTCTTGTTAACATATTCGAATAAATATGAAAGAGCGATTAATTATTTTGCATGTATATAGTACTCGTTTGCGGCTCATAATATTGAATAAATTAACATTGTAATATTTTTATTTCAATCAATTATTGTTGATTGTCGAATCAATTGTAATATTGTAGATAGCAGGTTAATTTTGTAAAGGGCTATCCATATACTCAGAGTACCCCTCCCCCTTAATTTTGATATAACCTTCAGCCAACCAATATGGACAAAATACCAATTTAAGAAAAATGTGTATTATAAAATCTAGTTCAGGAACTAAATACTAAAATCTCAAAATGGAGGAAAAACTATGAAGGTCTCTAACTGAAGATGACGCTTTAACTGAGTATGTCGCTTTGGTTAGGACCAGACTGAGCATTTTGGGCGAATGAGGGCCGATTGACAAATGATTAATCTGATTGCACTATCTGGGTATACTTAATCTATGGTTTGGCTTTCCTCCTTCCGTGGCAGTATGCAGTTTATAAACGCCCGTACTGTATTAAAATGGACCACCAAAAAAATACAAACCTAGTCTATCTTGATAAATGATTTCTTCATGTTCCATTCCATGTTTGAATTTCTGATTCCTTGGCATTTGATTGTAAGCAGTCTGGGCCTGAATTTCTCCTCTTGTGGTACCTTGCGAGGCTACAGCCCTGATTTCACGGACTGCAGTTTGGGGTCTTACGACAAGGTCAGGAAATTCATCCTCTTGTATTCGTTTGATATAGTCCTAAAATGAAAAAGGTATGAACAATATGTTTTGATTTTTGTAAAAGTACTACTACAAGTTCTTTAGTTGGCTTCAGTCCTCAGACCACAATTATATTTGGCATTCCTACCAAGTGAATTTGTGTCCCTCCTGGACGAATCTTCGGCTCTTACAAGGATCATGTTTCCTAGGGTTTTCTTGCAAATGACATCACACCTTTACTATGAAAAACTTTACCAAACAAAGCCAACTTTTCGAAAACAAAATTTAACATTGCCAATCACGACATAACGAATAATCCTGGCTAACAGTCCCTTTTACACCCAGTCAAATAAAAACAGTGTCGCAAAAAATATTTTTGCCCGGATAACATTTCTACGACATTTCGAGGTTTGAGTCTATTCTTTTTCAATTTCCCATGACATTTTGGGTCAATTTGGGATATCCATGACATTTCCAGGTGTCCCACGCCGGCAAGCCATACACAAGGCAATATAAAATACCCTATTTTTTAAGATACGCTATTTAGATATTTTTACTTTATAATTTGTAAATATTTTTACAGGGGTCATGGTTAATAACTACTTACTAGGATTAATGTACATTCACTTAGAACATCTTCCACTAATTGCAAGAATATATAAGATATGTACAGATTAACCATACGAAGCTGTAAAGCAGTCTGAAATATAAAAAAGATACAATGAGGATTTAGAGTAGCCAGATTATTTAAAACAAAATATATTCCCACAATATTATCATATCGGGTTGGCCTATGTGATTCAAGCATGAAGTTTCAAGAATGAGTGATCTCGACTTGATATAATGCATAAAGTAGACGAATTGTGAACTAATGTTCCATTTAAATACCATTAACAGTTTTTAAATCATGTTGAATTGTATAAAAAATTACATTTAAACTTTTGCATGCATTTTTTGCCCGCTATTTAAAAACCCATACTTTGACAAATTGAAAAACTTTCAGCTTTCCTTTTAGTATGAAGATGACTTTGATGTAATCTCTCAGTGTGTAAACTTCGGCATCGTAATACAATCGTAAAATTAAATTAAAATATTAAAAATCTATTCTAATTTCATATCAGGCGCGTATACATGTACATTGTATTACTTTTTAGACGTCGCGATGGATTTGTTTCATGTCTTCATAATTGATTAAAATGCAACGGAGTGTATCGACAACGTGTAAACAGTTTCAGGGTTTTGCAAGATCATGATACATATGAGGACAGCACATGACAAAATACAGATCCATGTAGCTTTAATAAGTTGTGTAGCAATATGTATGTTAAAAACGTAACAACGCTTACCTCTTCATCGAGGATGACCAATCCAACACTGTTTTCTCTTTCCAAAATTTGTTGAAGTTTGTTATCAACTTGCTCTGATAATACCCTCATGTCATCGCTACGGTCATGTCTGTAAATATCAATAGCAACAGTTATCAGACAATTACCTAAATTTGTTAAAAAACAGGTTCAGTAACAGCCTTAACTGTTTCACCAAGCGTGGCATCGCCAATATTTGGTACCAAGTGCCACAGATTTTCCCTAAATTATATTTTTAATACGGCCCGAGTGCGATAAAAAAATACGATGCTATTAAATTTGATGATTTATTAGTTATATCTATAGGAAATGAATAGATGCTTCATCTTAACGTTACGCAATGCGGAAATTTACCCCCCCCCCTCCATTTCCTATTGAACGACTTTGCAAATTTTGTTAATCAAACTTGATTTATTGAGTTTCTGAAAGGATTTCTTAACAATATATTTAAAAACTAATTTGCAGGAGTACTATTAATATTCTGTAAACAAAAATGGTGTTTACTTACAATTCAGAATGAAGAAGTTCATATAAATCTTTCTTGTAAGTCATAAACATCTGGTAGACAATGGCACTGTCATCGTCCTAAAAAGCAAGCATATATCTAGTAACCACGTAGCTAAATTATATAGATTATAGCCACCCGGTTACCTCAGTCGGTAGAGCATGAGACGCCTAATCATTCTCATGGTCGTGGGTTCGAACCACGTTTGTTCTTACTCTCGCTGCAACGAGGTTGCGTAAATATAAAAGAATCAAAAGGCAATTGCGGAAAATTAAATTGCTCCACCTTGGTGTGTTATGAAAACAGCTCATGCATATAAAAAATTCGATAAGTGAATAAGGCGGTTCCCAGTGTCCTCGAAAACATATGTCACTGGCGAATCCAAAGCCAAATCATATAAAACGAAAATATTAAGCAAATTGTTACAAATACATATGTACACTTGATACAATAAGTAAGTATCTAATACATAGTGTATATTACAAGGGGTATAATATTAAAGGGCGTCTAGGGCTCTAGCCGGGTCATGAATACATGAAATAGCACAAATCTGAGAAGGCAAGAGTCGGCTATTCCCGCACTGAGAACGACAAATTCAACGTACAGTAAATGAATACACGCGTATTGTGGCAAGATGATATTCTAAGCACATAACTATTTAGAAATCAGGAAACATACAAAATATAATAGAATACTTACCCCCTCTAAATTAAGGATAAGTTCCCTTATAAGTCGATTTCGTTCCAGAAGACGGGTTAGGTACGCAGCTGATGAGTGAAATAATCTATGGAGCTGGAAATACATTTCATCATCTTCGGATACTTTTTCAGTATTGCTAAAAATAAAACAAATTAGACATTTGACAATTCCGACATTTTTCTGCTTTAATGGACTATTTCATGTTTTTGTCAATATCTGAATGATCTTTCGTTCATTCTGTATATGTAAAGATAGTAACACAATGTGGCTTTCGATCCAATGTGAATCCGTGATGTAAACGAATACCCAATAGGACGAAAAATCGGCGTAACAGGAAATTGTGGAGAAAAATAACTGTGGAGCCATGACATGCGGGGGGGGGGGGTTTAGGTGGTGATTAAGATATAAAGTGTTTTTAGATCCTTAGCAACCAAAAATATCCGTTTCTCCTCACAAATTAACAATATAAGACACTAGTGATATGTCCTGTCTTCATGTCATTGAAATAACAACGAATTCCAAAAATAAGCAGGCAAAAATCGTGACGGAACGATCACAAATGTTTATTGAAGAAGTTTGCTTTGTGTTTTTTAAGTCACACCATCAAAATGCTGGGACAAATTCGCCAAGGCTTACATCCCCCTGACAAAACTCAACGGATCCGGACGAACAACAAAAATTGCCATTTTCAACTCCGCGAAAACGAGTGACCAATGTACAATTACCTTATGACATTTGGCCTTACGTGTCGGGTTGTATACTATGGCCGAAAACCTATCGTTTTTTCAATATTTGTGTCAATATTCTGTTCGAACTTACCCTTCTAGTAAGGATAGCAACAAAACATAATAAGCAGACTCAAATATATCAGCACGTGGATTTAAAACAGCTATCTTTTTCTTCCAATAATCCCTGAAAAAGACGATACGAAATATCGATAAAAATGAAATCAATAAGTTAGGTTAAAAGAAGATTCAATAACACCTCTGAAAGATTCAAAATTCAAACATTATTTAAATCTCCGACAGTGATCGACAGTGAAACCGGCATATATTTTAAAAATATATCCAGATTGTGCAATTAGATTAGTATTTTGTTCGATGCTCGTTCAGGGCCAGAATGCTCATACCGGACCCAAATCAAGACGCCACTCTCAGTGAAAGACCTGAATCTTCAACATTTTTTACAGGGGACGTAAAGCGGGGTTATTACTCGCTAAGAATCATATTTTGTACTTCAGACTATAGAAAATCGCCCTCTTTATGCAGAGACCAGGAGACCGAAACCGGAAATGCGGTATCATAAATGCGCCTATTTTCCAAAACACCAACGGCAATAGGACAAGTTCTGCCTCATACTTATGAATTAATAACGCAAATAGGCCGGTCTTATACTTATGAATTGATAATAATAGACCTTTGTTCGGGTCAAAAAATCAATGTCTTTCGACATTATGTCTTTCGACATTATGTCTTTCGACATTTCGACGTTATGGGTTTCGACATAATGGGATTCGACATTATGTCCATT
>JAUCNG010374483.1:0-18070 GCA_032353305.1 Cephalothrix spiralis
AGGACTAGAAGGCAAAATAAGCCTTGAACCTAAAAAGAACAGTCACTGACTGGTCCCCCTAAATCATCACTATAAAAGGGATCACTATATACACTTACACTAAAGTCACTTAACCTTAAATAAACAAGGGTGGGTGGTATGGGGAAATTTGAACTTCCTCATATTGGTGGAAAGGAAGCGACCTTGTCCCCGGAACCACAGAGTGCGCGCGCGCAAGAACCCTTCCATAAGTTAATCAATTAATTGTATTTATATAAATACATCCCAAATATTCTATAGTTAGTACTCGGCAAGCATATGCGATGGATGTCATATCAAGAAAAATTTCCTTTGATGCATAAACTTTTGTATAGTAACCATTCTCTGCGGTCCTTTATCCTTATTTTTCTTGTCGAGAGGTAATTTCGGAAAAGACTACCCTACATAGTAGATCATAAGATCTAGAACTGGTGGGATGAATAAGATCTTAAATAATTTTGATAAAACCAAACGATTTTAACACTTGGTACTCAGCTAAACTAGAGCAGACAATATTATTAGAAATAGAAATATATTCGCTACTAAAAATGTTTTTTAGTCTTATTTTTGTCTAAAAATCCCCAAAATAATTCTCAGTTCTTGAAATTTCGAAAAAAAGTTTAAGTCAAAATTCCCTATCTAAACCTTTTGACTATAGAACCCTCGGACTATAGAACCTTCGGACTATAGAACCTTCAGACTATAGTGACGTTCCCCTCTACCTAATCGCGGGACCGCACCAGTGCAATGCTAGCCAGAGTATACTCAGTGTTCATTTTTTTTAAATCAAAAAGTTTTCAATTCTGTAACGTTCTCTATCGTCATTCCATTTAAGCTGCTGCCGCTGCCTCTAAATTGACACCACATATTGTAACGGATATGCCACTTGAAGAAAACATAAACAGAATCGAAGTAGATGGTGATGAAGCTAGGAATATCACCGAGGCAATATCTGTCTTAAGGTTTGTATCCTTAGAAACTCAAAGCAAACACCGATAAAACAATGCTTCTGGTATGGCACGCTGAACGGGTTAAAACTATAACGACGTACCATCGTTACGCGTGATGTAACTTACATTGGGCGTGCCCTAGAATAACCGATGGCAAGCTATCTTTAATAACACACGACCCATCTACAGTACGCGGAACAAACCTACGTAACGCGGACCGTAGCTACGGTATGCTTAAACCCAACGCGTATCGTTTTACGCATCAGAGTTGACCAAGGCTTGTGCTAAAAAATATCACATGACAGAATATCACATGACAGAATAAACTTATTACATATAGCATATTCCATCCTTGCGAGTATCACAAGTTGGGTTCGCGTAACGGCGTTGAGTAACGATTTCATTTGTTGTAACTGCTTGGTTACGCGAACTGTAGCTACGTTACACGTACCGACCGTCAAGAGTATATAGTACCGTTGGTTGGGTACGACTACCGCAGCTACGGTCCGCGTAACATAGGAATGTTGCGCGTACCATAGATGGGTTATAACCGCGTTATTTTACCTTATTCCGTTTGTGTATTACAGCAATATATCACCTCTGTTTTATGGGAATATAGGAATTTAAAAAAAAATTTAGGATTTTTTAGACCACCGGAAAAAATGACTCAATAGCAGTTTCAAACATTAAACATTGACTCTCCAAAATCACGTACCTCAAGGTAATGGTAACATAGATATAAAGTTACCGAGCGAAGCGAGACGAAATATCCAACAGGAAGGTCAATGGTTATGGATATTTTTATTACAAATGTAGCAATAATAGCACCTATTAATGAGCTTTTACTCAAAGATCCTCAAAATACTCAAAAATAGGACATTTCTAGAAATATAGGTTTTTATATGATTCCTATAAAAGAAATCATATAATAATATAATTAAGCAACATTTTTCATCTTTCAGTACCAATGAGCCAGGTTTATCAAAACATCCGGAAAAGAGGATGAAAGCAGCCTACCTGGAATTCGAAGAGAATAATTTACCGATCTTAAAGAAAGAAAATCCAAATCTACGTCTCTCGCAGCTTAAGCAAATTCTGAAAAAAGATTGGATGAAAAATCCTTTAAACCCTTTAAATCAACAGCATATTGCTTATAATGAAAAAAGATAATGTTATCAAAGGATGAATTATATTTTTATGTGCTATGTTTGTAAAGAAAGACTCATATTCTCAATTTCTCATAGTTTTTTAAAGCAGGGGTTAATTATTTAATCTATTAACCCCTGGATTAAGTTTTACGGTACCAAAGTACGGTACGCGTCCTTTAAGTTCAGACATTTTTGTTTGTTTCAGTCAACTTATGGTTGGTACATGGAAAGTAATCTCCATAGACCTCCTGCGGAATCATTATTAGTTCCAAGAATTCATGTTAGTAAACGGTGGTGTTATATGTTAGTCAAGATTACGGTCTCAGTTAATGATTTCAGATATAAACTTTATCTGTTGATGTCTTATTGTGTCACTGCCAATTCTTAAGAAAACATTCTACCACGAATCATATGATAGCACAAAAAGGACAGATAGCGCAATGGTTCTAAGTTGCCATATTAGCAATCTGGTGAACTCTGCGCATCCGCAAATAAAAAATCTAACACCGGATTTTTGTAGGGTTATGTTCCTATAAATTGGTAATACATTTATATAGCCTAAAACTTGTCTTAATTAATCAGTTAAACAAAGGTCGATGATGACCTGATGATGTGCTTGAGTTTTCACATGATTGCTAATAATCCTTTGAGGAGGAAACGAATCCCGCTGGCTAATTTCCTCGAATTTCTTAATCTCAGCCGTCAAGAGTTTTTGAATGAACCAAACTACAAAATAGGAAAAACGGCAGTTTGATATGCACTATCTGTGCTATAATTTAATATGTGGTAGTACAATCTTAGATCTCAGCTGACTAAATCAAGTCAGTTAACTTTATTAATTTATTTGCTTTTTATTTCGGAATATGATTTTCATCCCTTTCAATTAATTCAGGAAATAAATATATATAATAACGATAAAACAGGAAAATATTAAGCTGTACTCCATAAAAAGTTTTAACTTTATTATGTAATGCTAATACCGAGAGTATATACTCTTGCTAATATATATGGACAATCGGTATGGTTTTTTGCCAAGAGAGATGAAATTCATAAGGTCCACATAAACCTATGTATCATTTAGCGATATATCATTGTACCAAGTGTAAATACTAGTAAATGTTTGTGTTACACGGCAGAAAGGATACTCATATTGAGTGTCTATTTTCAACATTCAAGATATTTGATAATTGTTGGTTTGTTGTAAAGTACATTTTATGTTCGTCGGTATTTCCTAGCTCCCACCATATTTCGAAGTAAAAATATCACCATTGTACGATCGTATAACCTTGCTTGTCTATAGTGGAGTGTTTAGTGCTAGGTTTATATACCCAGTCGCAACCAATGTGTTATAACTTCGAAATAAATCCAAACATTTTTATTAATTTAATCTTTTTTCATTAATTATAATCATTGAGAGTTCCATGGAGAGGGGTCGAATTCCGCTTCCAGACACTTTTTTGAGGTGTTTCCGATTTCGTTAAGAAAAAAGCTTTCCCGATAAACACAGAGCGCCGCTTTCTGATTCTTTATTTACCAATTTTCCCGATTTCGATAAGAAAAATGGTCTACCGCCCGCTTTACCTTTCATGTAACACATCTGCTTTCATTCCATTGGAATATAATGAAACACTATAACAACATGCCACAACTACTAACTGAAGTTGAGATTTAGCACCTCTTTGGTTTTAACTGGTATCTATTAGGTCTGCCTTTGCCAGCATGTCGAAAATAACACTAGAAAAATTGCAAAATTACATTTTTTATTTATAAAGCAAGAATCAATTTGCTCCAATTTTTACAAAAATATTGTAATCTCACAAAAATTGATTGAATGTAATGTTTAACATGATTAATCATAATAATTATCATAACATGCATGAATCTGCATAAATGTTGTAAAATAGGTATAAACGTACTCAAACCATTTCATGTACCGTATCCTCTTTTTGAATCAGACTGACCTACTTGCTAAATTACTAACAATAGAGTTAATTACTATATGCATTCTTTAGAATAACGTCCATGCGTTCCTAATCTTTCAATAAGGCTCTTGAAAATTTTCATGCAATATCTCTGGTCTCACTAAGAGTCACAATCTATATGGAATGATTAAGTATTCTATGTATCAAGATTAATCATCTTCTTCTGCGTTCGGCTTGCACTATACAGTTTCTTTGAATTTGTAGCTAAAATAATAAAATAGTACATAGTATAATATATGTACATCATACGTGAGAAGATACCGATAAGCGATCATAAGATGATGGCGTTGTATCGGGGTAAAACAATGTCTAGAGTCAACGAGAAGAGAAACTTTTTTCCACCCCTTTTTGAAAACCCTCGCAAACTTTCCCAAAATATTCTTGTCCCCAAATTTATCGCATTATATAATCTCGTAATAGCTTTGGCAATATACCGATTCGACTCATTTCGCTTTGTAAGTTAGTACCTAACAATATTTTCAACCAAAAGGCCTAGTTGATTTAGAAACCATCAAATATGGATTTAGAAACCACCAATATAATACATAATACGAGGAACTCCGTATATATTGATGGTGTAGATAAAGCATTACCTTCATTGGTAGCATATATTGTGGCTACTATATATGACTAAAGAAGCTGATTTTCGGTATGGGGATTCTAGGGAAATGCTTGTGATTCTAGGAAAATTTATAATTCTGATCCTAGCCTATCCTCTTTAGCCTTTGCCAGCTAGCCTATCCTCTTTAGCCTTTGCCAGCTAGCCTATCCTCTTTAGCCTTTCCCTACTTTGGTAACGACGCGAGGACTCGGAAAGAAGAAAATTTGAATTTAGTTCATCACATCTCAAACATCCGTCAAAATTCTTTTTTACTACATGTCCTTTAGCGAAAGTTGATTATCTATTTTTGAACTTAAGTACAGATAATGAAAGACATGAAAAATGCGGAAAATGTTTTACCTTTAACATAACAAATTTCAGCTGGGGCATCTATTTTCATAAAATAGTCCATCCATAGAATTTGCTTCATTGAGAGACGATCACCGGGTCCTTTAACCTCCACTAACTAAAAACAAAACAAGAAACTAATAAATAATTTTAACTCCTCACATTAGCTCTCTTACGAATTATATCCGACATTAGTTTGCTGAAGTAAACCGGTCGGTATTGGTCATCTGATAACCAGACACCGACTAATAGTATTAGTACAAATGTAAAAATACTACCTCTCGTTTACTAGAGTAATCCGACATATAAAACACCATTGAAGTTTACATGGAAACTTAATTGAATGTCTGAAGCCCCTTTCACATTGAGACATTTACATATGTGTAAATATTTACATATACCGGTTTGTAATTTTAATAAAATACATACATCTGCCATGTGAACGTATTGTAAAAAAATACCTATATATGTATTTTTTACATTTACACATGTGTAAATCTAACAATACACCTAGTCGAAAATTTTGGGGGAAATTGGGTTATTCGTTGATCCATGTAAAACTAAAAATTTCGCATTTTCAATGGACCCCAAAAACACCAACAAGTTTACTCTATTAAAATGGATCTGTAAAGTGGATGCTTGTGATGGTCGGATATACATTTAAATGCCTGCTAATATTTTTTCGACCCCACATGATACATCCTTGCATGTACACAAATGGCTATTGGCAAATCGGTCAAAAAAGCCCCTCCCCAACCGTTTAGCATATTGGCGGGTAGTTCACACCCATAAACTCTATATTTCTGGAAAGGTCTTGACAAATGTGATCCTTTAGCTCAGGGGTTTAGATTTTTGCCCGTTCCCCTGGTTGGGTGTAGGTACAAGTATAATACTGGGCACTTACCAATACCGGTACCATGCAATACAGTTAAAATAAAATGTGATCATACCTTAAATGTTTTCATAGCTGTGTTCCAAACTACAAGATCAGGGAGACCTGAGCTAAAATGAGAAAAATCTTGGAGAAGCCTTTTGAAGATATCTACGAGGAATGCTCCACCAAATGAGCTCACTAATCTCTAAAATGATAAGAAGAAAAAAGTCTGAATTTAAGTCACTATAAAACTTAATAAGTCAAATAAGTAATACACGATGGGCTCCCAACATTTCCTTGTAATGAAGTGGGTTGGTATTATCTTCGAGATTCACCAGAGGCAGATAAGTACTTCATCATTTAAGTACCAAACTTTCAAAATTCACTGTTTTTAATCTTCATAAACTAGAAATCATCACCTTTATCATTACATCCGTCTACTCGTACTCAGAGAATTACGAGACATTTTGTAAAATTTTTGCTAGAAAACACATTCATAGAATTCTCTATTGAAAGACTAGGATGACTCACTTTGTCCGATTTTTAGTTCGTAAAAACATCGATATTTCATTAATTGCTCACAGTAAAGTGTATATAATATATGCACTATAAGATGTGAATCAAAGAATACAACATTATAAGTCAAAAGCGACTCATTTTTATATAGTGTTAAGTACGCGCATTATACCTTAACTTCTCCGACATCTTTAAAGAGTTCCCAATTTAGTCGAGCACATATTTCGCCATTATGATTATTCCAGGTATCTTCCATCATAGTATGCAGATCCTGCAAAATAGAGGTTTAAGATTAAATTTCAATAACTATAAGTTCATTTAAATGAACAGTGAATATGCTATTCGGGCTGCAGCAGCAAATAATTATTATGTATTTTTCTCTGGTCTTTTTTTTCACTATTTATATTTATACTCTGTGACTTTGTTTCTAACGAAAGAAACATAGTCTGTGCATCTTCTGCAACGCATAAAGCATAAATTACGTCTTAAAAAGTAACCGATCAGTGCCGACAGCTGATGCAGATAATATTTTTTTTTTAATTGCTTTTTCTGCTATCAAATCACTTAAATGACACTGGTCTGATCTGGCCTCAGACCACTATTTCATATCTAGTTGTTAAGTTTCGGAGAAGTCGGAAAAATTAATAATTGAAATTAAAATGTCCCCCTGATATATGTTGTTAAATAGATAAAATAAAAATGTTTTATCCGATTAATGGAATATTATGTTGTTTACTTTGTGACCGAAATTTGTACGAAGTGACTTATAACCAGAGGAGTGACGTCATTCGTGGGAAAACCCGTCTGATTCGCGATTTCTGCCGAAAAAGTACAAGAAAATCAACATAATTTTTCAAAGGGCTTTTTCTCAAAACGACTAAGAAGGGCATAATGATTTTTATGATTCTTGTGGAAGCCAAAGACAGACTTGCCCAACAAAAACATTTTAGTGGCTGTCCCATTGAATCGTGTTTAAAATTTAATGGGTACTTTATAGCTAACGTGTACTAAATTCAATTGCGGTTTGATGCCATCTACCTAAGTATACAAACCTCCTACAGCCCGCCGCGGTGACGTCAGACGATAGTGTAAGATTCGGATAATTGTACGTCCGGCCGACATTTTTTGCACCAAAGTAGATTTTATCAAACGCCAGTTCAAACCGAATATTAATCCGAATCAAGACGACTATTAAAAGGGTTTCGGTTTCATAATTATGTTCAGGTAAATTTAAAATTTATAAGAGGCATTACGATTATTGGAGAAATTCTATTAATGAAAGACATCTTTACCTCTAGAGATGCATTTTTTATCGTTTGTAATCTTGTGTCGATGATTTCTTTTCTATTCCTGTAAAAATCTCCAGCGGTGTACATATCAAGTGGACAAGATTGAAAGTGGCAATAAAACACATCTCTAACACCATCCATGAAAATAATGTTCCAAAACAACAGAGCAAATATAGTACCAAATGTCGAACCTTCACCATGAACACCTAAAGAAATGTGTGAGAAAATAAATTAAAACATTGAATGTGAAAAGTAAATCCAACTTGTTATTTTCTTCAAGATATCCCGATTTAAAACTACCGTATATCCAGTTATGTTTTGTAAGAAAACCTTGCTTCAACAGATGAAAACAGCATGGAAACTGCGATATGGAACGACTGCTTCTACTCATTTGAACAAAATATAGTATTTCTATAAATATTAAATGATAATATTAAATAACGATGTGATATTCGATGGGATATTCGACAGTATGTCTTACATGTAGGTGAGTGATTCCAATCACAGAAGAAATGCCTTCATATGTCTGTTAATTTTGTTTCGTGTTTGACAAGGCTTCGTCTTCGTTTTTACCATTAACTAGAGGGTAATCAACAGATTTACTGCTACAAGTATCCACTATTGCAAATATGTAAAACTATAAATCTTTTAAGTAGTAAAATGCACACACCTTCAGGATAGCCATTAGCTTGATAATGTTTCAAAGCTAACTGTTCAACACCACACAATGTTTTACTACCAGATTGATCAGCATCTTGGGTAACAAATGATGAACTATTGCTTGAGCCAGCCCATCCACCTTTTGGAAGTAAGCAACCACTGATCTCTACCTGCAAAAATTGCATACATGTAGATGAATGGAGAAGCAGTTAACAAATGCAAGCTACATATATATTTTAGATATCTATAAAATTTACGAATTATTAAACATCATATTCATAGATCTTCATACGTTCACTTGAAAATTACTGAAATGTCCTTCGATATTGGCTCTTAATTTTACATTTCTTTGAATTTTCCTTTCGAACTATTCTAAATCTATTTCCATATACTTATCGGTGAACTCTCACTAAAGCAAAAGCCCACTAAATGATTGATGATCATTGAGCGATTTCTACAGACATTATTGAAATATGTTTTATTTTGTAACTATTTACATGTATTATTTTAATCATTGTTCAATTGACTGAGATTTTGCCGTTTTCTTCCAATTAATATAGATGAATATTGTATATACAGTTGCATGAGGGGTCAAATCAGTGCCTTCTAATCGGAGACAAAAATTTCACATATCGGTAATCTGCAATATCATGCCGTTTATCGGAAACGAATATCGGAATTGGCAAAAAAAATCCCCAATTTCCGTCTCTGATAAGAAGGCATTAGTCAACTAACACTCAGTGGTTTTAGGATTTACTTACTGTAGGTGCCTCAATTAGTGGTTCAAGTTGGATCTCTGATAAGGCTGATGCGACCTTCTTAGTCCTTTGAGATTTTATCATTCTTTCTGCTCTATTGAATAATTTGTACTTGTAAACTGCTTTTGTGAGTGGATCCAACACTCCATTTTCGATTGATGACACTGCCTAGAATAAACAATTATAATTGGTTACAATATTTAAGGAATGTCAGGAGAGGCGAGACTGGCGAGTCACCAGGAGTAGTGCTGCCAAACTTTCTTCTTTTTCCAGTAACAATAAACCAGGTAGTGAAGAAGGCAAACGACGTGCAATCCAGGACAGCTCAATTGAATCAGTTCAGATAGTGATGGTTCTATTATATTTGATAATATTCATTATGACTTTGTAAACCCTGGGAATTGTAATTAGCTTTGTGCCTTTTTTGCTATTGGATGTACAGGAACCCAGGATGTGTTTGAATGTTCAAGATGTGTTGATGTTTGTGTTTGAAAAAGGAGGACAACAACATCATCGTAAATTTCTTAAATTGTATAGACCGCCTAAAGATTAAGCTAAGAAGACGAACTCCTGATAATAACATATAAACTCATTACTTCTACCGCTCTCTAAATAGCCAGGCATGGTAAACCGGCTTGGACATTCTTTATATTAATGATATGGTTTGATGATTTGCTCCCTACATGATATAAATATGTTTAAAGTATATAAAGAAAAGTGTAGTACGCACATGGAAGTTTAAAATGCTATTTTTGGCAAAATAATGTGTTATATCATTGTTAAATAAAAAACCAGTTTCGATAAGCATAACGAGGAAATGCGGTTTTTGATTAAAAACTTACATATTATGCAGTTCGCAAAATACTTCTAGGATTCTATGATTATACAGTTAATTCTTTGGACTATACAAATATGTCTAGTAAGTATACATTTTTATACATTTTTTGTCAGACAGCACAAGAGTCCGCGAGTCCGACAGAATTTCTTTTACGTCCTCTCAATTTTGACACACTGACAATAATCATATACCCTAAAGCTAACCCCATCACCAACGGTTGGTGGTGGGGTTGGCAACCCAACTGTCCCACGAGTCGGACAATCCGGTGGGAGAATCCTGCTATATTCTGTTTTCTAATACCCTACCCTAACAGTAACACGAACCCTCACCGTACTCGGGCCTCTGCCCTAACCCCAACGCCATTTACAAGTAGAAAAATACGCAACAATGGTCCTATGTTTAATTTAATGCATTTATTGAATTACGTGAGATAATTATTTGATACTTCCCATGTACGTCATGTACTGTGTAGTAGCATGGTGTTCTGAATAGTGTGCCAAAGTTTCATTTTATATCATTAACAGTTTTTAAGTTATGTTTTTAAACATCATAGAATGACGTTAAATTTTGCACGTTATTCCGACATTTTGGACAATAGAAAAACGTTCGGCTTTAAATCTTTGTATAATGTTGACATTGATGTTTTTCTATAGTTTATATACAAAATTTCTGATTTTATACTTCTTTTCAGAAAACCCACAAGGACGCTATCAGACCAAGTATCAGACAATAGAAGTAGTATCTGAAACCGAGCTAGGAGTGCAGCCTTGTCGGTTAAAATGTCCACATTGTCATCGAACCGTGATCACCAAAACACGCGAAGAAGCCTGTTCCTGCGCTGAAATAATTCTGTGTGTTATTTCATTTCTCTTGCTACCCTTGTAAGTACCAAATAGACGCGGTGGAAGTTAAAAATTATTGGAGCGCACTAGAGAGATGACTTTTAAAACGATGGTATGCAAAACAGTATTCACGAAAATAATTTGAACCATCTATGTTCTAATGATCTATGTTATCAAGAATATATATTCTTGATGTTATCCTCGCGGCCATTTTTTGATATTATCGTTTGACTCGGGTCAGCTCGGGTTATAATTTTTCTAAAACTTGAAAAATAATTGTTAAAATCGTTTAAATTTCGATCATAATATTTAAATGTAACCTTTCGACATCAAAGTACGTACGAAATATTGTATAATAAGGTTTACTTCTAGTACCGGGGGGTATATGTTTTATTGATTTTTGATTTCCTATAAGCGTTCACCGAATGTCTCTTCGATACAAAGAGGATAAGACCTAAGCCTCAAAGTTCCAATTTTCACCCTTTCACCCCTACTATATACTTATATTCATTGATTATAATACAGGTTCATCATTTTTGGTGGAGTGTGGTGTTGTTGTTGGTCAAACGAAGTCACTATTATTCACGAATGCCCTGAGTGTGGAGGCCATATTGGGGGTTATCAACAGGAATCATAACACAGAAGCCTGTATGTAAAAGTGAATTCTAGCGAAACATGAGCAATTTTAGTAAAATATATAAAGACCTTATTTTTACCCGTCTATCTTAAATTTTGTTGTTTCTTTATAGATTACCCCCATTTTGTCCAGGTCAGGATCGCCGATCTAGATTAAAAGTTGTACACGAAGTAGACCTTACAAAACGTGTTTATGTCGGGCCTTAAGTTGTAACTTGCGCTTGTGAATTCCAATATATCGCTCTCGCCTACAAATTTGTGCCGAAATTTTGCCCTTATTAAGTTATAAAGATTATGGTATTGAACGAACTTCTTACCTCACTAAATCTTTTAAGATGTGAATGATAATTCAATGCAACTCTTTCCCACCAATGACCTCTATAACGCTGGCAATATAATGGTTGTGAAAGTAAAAGCTCTAGGATGGATACAGCTTCCTCATAGTTTTTCAGCTTTTGAAAGATATCGACAGCGTGATTAAGTACTCTTACATGTACCGATCCTGGTGTGAAAGCTCGAAGATACTCAGGTAAATTACTAGCAAACCTGTAAATAAATGGAAAATAAAAAATAAAGTACATTTAATAAAAAGCCGAACGGATCGAAACCGCAAAAAAGATGTACAGAAACTACCAATTCATATGATCTCATATGCATTGGACTCAGATTGAGTCGATCGAACTGTGAAAGCCGTGCACCTGCACCGTATTAAATGCGAAAATAGCACTTGCGGTAGGATTGTTCAACATGAATTTAAGCATTGCAGACGGGGACGTTTGCAATATGAACGCTACATGTATGTGCTTCTCGTAGGGGCGGGGATTTGTATATTTACTAGAAACAGATCACCTGTCAAACTGATAAAATCATATATAAATCGCAATCTGTAACTAACGGTTAACGATCGTTAACCGTAGTGCGGTACACAGATTAAGAACCCATGCATGTTTAATGAACAATGAAGGTTATAGTAGAGTAAAGTTCATAAATACGTATCATTAAATACGCACCACAGCGGTAATCATGGGCGCTAATCCTGGCCGTTCTCCCATATGCATTGCTTCTTTAAAACAATGTCTTTAACGCGTTCCAGGGCCTTTTTCGACTAGTTAAGGATGAGACATACCGGTAATGAATCAATAAATCTTCACTCAATTTTTCCCTCAAAAGATGTGGAGAACCCCTATTTAATCTAATTGACAATGTCCGTAATATTTTATGTCAATGCACGTATTTTTTTGGGAATAAAGATTGAAATTATCCCAGCTAATTAATCTATGTACCTATGAAGATAATAGTGAAAGAGGATCGAAACGTCAGGTCGTTTTATAAAACTTTTATTGTGAATTTTTCAACTTTACTATAAAGGCCTACCAAATTTTTTTTCGTATTCCATGATCCGGGAAATCCGTTAATTTATTATTGAATTATCGCCTACTTGGCAGCTTTAAGTCCTAGGAGCTTTTTGGAAAATTAATCTAGCTCTCATGTTTATGAACGGATTTTTATTGTGAAGGTAGGAGACAATGTTCTTTCGGGATCATTCGCAGTTACAAATACATGTGTTTAAACTATAATTACATCATATTACGGTAATCTAACTATTTAACAATTTATTGGGATACACTGTACTATTTTATATAAGGTCACCAACTTACAATTCAATTTCTTTATCCTTAAGAATGCCTTCAAGGACGGACTTAGACTTTCGATACACTGCCTCACCGGTTTCAAAATCATTCTTTTCAAGGGCATCGAATATTTCAAAATCAAGTACAAGAGCCTCTTGGAATAAAATAAGATCTTCTCTCGTTCTGAAGAAAAATAAAGAAAACGAGAGTTCAAATATTCATGAGGATACATTTTCTACAAAATAGCCAAAATCCCATCTTTGGTACGGTGAAAAAGAAATTAATGCTCGAAATTTTTAAGTCCCATGGATGCTGATTTGTTGATTTATAGATCTACATTATATATGGCTGACTAGCTGTTCTATTACTGTACGACTGAACGTACTGCAGAGCGCTGTGTGTTAGTTGCCAATACATCAAAACCAAAAATATAATCTTTGTACAAACAAGGAGTTTTCTACACTTCCGGTGAAAAACTTGTTCCCTACCTAAAAACTTCGGTGTCTCTTTTGATATTGTAACTGGCATACTTTAGTTGACCCATATTCACTAAAAGCAATTGCAAAAGTTGACCTTGACCTCCCATTGAACTATCATCATCATAGGCTGATGTCGACAGTGAAAATAAAACCATCAGGCGAATAAAGACGTCTCTGACTTCACTGGTCAATTTATAATAAGTTCCTAATTTTTCACTGACCCTGAAATTATAAAAGTTGGTTTAGACATAGTTATGATATTGCAGTCAATGAAATGTACCGTATTAAATGCGAAAATAGCGCTTGTTCAACATGAAATTAAGCATTGCAGACGGGAACGTTTGCTATATGAGCGCTACATGTATATGCTGCTCGTAGGGTCGGGGATTTGTATATTATTCGGTATTTTGACTTAGTTTTTGCGAATTGGTCGGGCTCGTCAATGATTTTGAGAGATATGGGACAAAAACTTATTTAATTAGCGCTTTATCTTGGTACATTAAATTTATGGTGAAATTATCAAAGAGAAAGGTAGGGTAAAAAAGGGTTCAATTTTACTTTTATAAAAGCGGTGGGTTTCACCTGTTTTCTACTCCGCCAAAGTTATTTGAGATGTGACGTAGTAGACCACATATCAGCCTAGAGGCCACTTCAATTTTTTTTTAATATTATCTTTTGCGCCAAAAAATAAAAATAAATTAGCAAAAAGAATTCATTGAATATTCCGGAGGCGGCACCACGAGGCTTAAAAAAGACTTACTACGTAACCCTTCAACTGAAAATGATATTAAATCATACACATGATCACATATAGCTGACAGTATCATAAATGTTTAGCGTACATACTTTATGTCAAACATAATGAAAATAATAAGTATTTTAGTTATTAATTACAGAAATGTGATGTCCAATTGTACTTACAATTTTCGCACATTCACTTCTACACAGTTCTTCATCCCAAACATAGTTGAAACATTTTTCTGGTGACAAAGTTTCAAAACAGATTTGATGATGTCTTCTTTTTTATTTAAATTTTGAATTTTCATTGATTTTCCAATGTCTTTAACATCAGGAGCAGGTAAAAGTTCTAAAGTTTCTTGAAGATTTGAGACACTTTTCTCATCTATGCAAAATTTATGTTGGAATAATTCATTAAAGGCTCCGTCTAAGTCTTCTGCGATATTAGGATAAACAATCTTGGTCTTTTGATGCCATTTATGTTTTCGCTGGAAAAGTCTTATATATAATTGCTGTGATTCATCAGTTAAAGAATGGAAACTACTAACAGCCAACAAATCAGAATCATTAAACAAACGTCTGTCATTACTTGCGAGAACTGTTTCAATGACAAAAAGAAAATTTTGTTGGTAATACGGCTTTGAAAATTTTGAGGGTGACTTCTGAGGTGATGTCCTTGGCGATGTATTTTGGCTTTTTAACGGCGAATTTGAAGTTTTATTTGGACTTGAAAGTTCAGATTGCATCGTTTGGCTTTTATTTCTCAATTTTAATCTCCCCATTTTAACTCCAAATTTATTGCGTAATGGATATCTCTGACCCGGACTAGACCCAGGACTTTTATGCCTCACAGTTTGCGGACTTTTCGTCGGGGTCTTGAATGGTGTTGGGGATTCCTGACTAGATCCTGGTCGTTTAATTTTAGAACTAATGTTAGGACTTTTATTTTGTGCCTTGAATTCAGAGGCGGAGGGAGATTTTTTAATTGGAGATTCTTTATCACGTGATCGATTTGCACTGGAATCATCTAATTTTGATGGATCAACAGGACTATATCTGATTTCGCTGTTAATAATCTCTGACTCAGTCGCATCTTTGTTGATATCTATTTCAATATTTTTATCACTAGTATTTTCTTCATCAGAAGATAATAATTCAATAGCATTTTCCTGGTCCAAACCGGAAGTTGATGAGTATTTTGATGAACTGCTTACAGTTTCATTTTTTGCAAAGAAATCGATTATTGATTTTCTTTTCCGATTACCGGTACTTTCTAAAGTCTCTGATAATTTCCGCTTTTGCCTAGGCATTATGCACATCAGTATATATATATTTACAGTTTATACTTAATGCAAATACAAATTTCTATAACAGTTAATACATGTACTGATTATTGCTTTCGGATCGGAGTATTTTAAAATTTCAACCCCTTCTTCTTAAGGTCCTTCTTGGCCTCTTCAACTTCCAATTTCAGTTCTTCAGAAGCGTCAACGCAGTCATTAAATGTTGAAACTCTATATCCAATTAATGCAAGAGAAAAACAGGCAAATGACATCAATATATATAGAGGCAGCATCCAAATCACATCAAGGTGTTTGGATGAAACAGCAAATGGTAGAGCCTCTGTTATAAACGCAATCCAAATACTGAAGAATACAATTGCAGCAGTCAAACACTGTTGAAGTTTTGTAGACATCTTGGTAAAGCCTGAAAAGAAAGAAAAAAATAATGTTACACAATGATGTCATCACAATCGATCATTTTTTATAAAATACTGTATGCTTTTTTTACTATTGCGTGAGGTAACAAATTTCACCTCACTTTTTACTGGAAAGTGTTAAAAACTGGTGTAATATTTGCTATTTGGAATGCGCATCCAAAAACTTGATAGCGATAGTATCTCTAAAACTGTTTGATAACTTATTTTCTTTCTGTTTATGCTAAATAAGCTTAATTACAGAGGGTAAATTCCTGCAATTAGTTTTTCTTGGCACTCATGTGAGACTTAATCCGCCCATCCATCTGATGTGTGATACATAAGAATCTATGTGATGCATGACTCTATACTAACCGGACAGAATATTTCGAAAAACATTTAGTATAGGTATTAAATCGGGGGCTTCTTTACAAATAAAGAAGTGTTCAAGAACATGGCTTATCCTGTTTTTTAAAACTCTTAAATTTCTGCTTTATTTTCCATTTTGCGCACATTAGATAAAAATATGATTTTCATAGATATATAAGGGATAAAGAGGTAACAATTTGAATAGGTAAGGGTATAGTAATGGTCTATGATCAAAACGAGCTTTAAGATCATGGAATGTTTAATTTAAAATTACGTCATGAATGAGTTCCAATATAAAAAAATGAATTTTTTTCACTTTCCCTGATAAATACAGGTAGGCCTAATTACCCCGGTGAATGCTCCGGTATATTGTACATATTTATTATGATTCTGATATCCTGAATCAAATAATCATTCTGGAATATGATATAGATTTTATGAAGCATAAACAGTTCCTGACAAGTTACGTAAATGAGAAATTTTTCGCATCGGTATTTACCGATCCGAAAAGAGGTAAATAATTTAAATTATTAATGGACTGACGGCGTGGGGTCCAGGGGGCGAAGCCTCCTAGAAGCCAAGTGATTTTAAGCATACCAAGGGCAAAAAACAATGGATTATGGCACTCAAAACGACACACAAAATGAAAGTCAGGTATTTGATGACAAATATAAAAAATTTTAAATTGACAATGTGACATACAAACGACAAATTTGCATTTTGTTGTTCTAATGTCGCATTTCTAATTAAAATTAAAAAACGTAGCACGTTCACAGAACGAAAGTAATTGATTAATTGATAAGCCTACTTCTAACGACCATCAAATAAGGCCTGTACAGTGTGTGACTGTGTGTACACACATTAGACGCAAAACATGTGACAACGCAGTATGTACTCAAAACAACAAGCAAAACGGAATGCAATCGGCCCCAGGAGTGCCACCCTACTGTCTGGTCTTAAATCCCTTGTAAATATTTTGGTTGATACACAGAATGTGATCGGCCCCAGGAGTGCCACCCTACCTTTTAATCTGGTCTTTTCCCTTGAAGTTGAAAATTGTTGGGTTGATCACGGAATGCAATCGGCCCCAGGAGTGCCACCCTACTGTCTGGTCTTAAAATCTCTTGTAAATATGCCGGGATTAATTGGATTACTAGGACCATTATATTTCATAATCAAGTCCTATTTTCTCTTCAGATATCTAACAATTACCAGAGAAAGGCATATCTATACCTCAATATTAAACTGTATAAATGCACCGGTTTTTAACCAGAATGCAAATTTGTGTTTACTTCCCTTTACCCATTAAATAGACCATTGAATGGGCAGCCGCTGATTGGCTTCCACGCAAACAAAGCACTCTGATTGGCTTAAAAATCACTTCCGCTAAAGTACTGTGTGTACCAGCGCTCTCGCCACTCTTGAATAAGAGTTGTGCGTACTGGCGCTGTGATACTATGTTCAGGGGACATCCGGCAGAGAAATCATAAAAACACGAATGATTGCAAAACAGTACAAAGTGAGATTTTGCGCTCCTATTAGGTTGGGCGTATTAATATGTTCGTTTCGTGTTACTTTTCTTCCGAAATTTGACGAGCTAAAATTTCATTATTCATTATAATAAAAAATTTCATTATTTCATATTAGGATTGTGAAAACGGTGAAAAATGTCACAATAATGGTAAAAATGAATATAA